>CM076574.1:344423318-344651561 GCA_034641835.2 Pinus albicaulis | reverse complement strand
GATCGTGTGGGTCTCTGTTAAGTAGTACGCCCCTGCTCTGTGGAGGTTGAATCCCAACCAACCTCTAGGGTGTTAAATCCCCGAAACATAAGGGATAGGTGATAGGTTAGAAATTCAAAAGAAAAAATGAGGTCAGCGTTTGCAACCCTAAATGCACCCCAAAAGGAAGAAAAATTATTATAATTGTAGATTGGGTACTCTGAGCATTTTTCCATTTTTCAGTTTCAAGTTACTTTTCAGTTTTTTCAAGTGTGTTTCAAAATTTAGTTTGCAGAGAGTGTTGACTACAGCTTGAAGGTTTTAAGCCATAGAAGTTGTAGCAGATTAAGTTTCAAATTTTAGGATCAGCCCAATGGATCAGGCCACTAGTCTATGGTGTTCTTAACACCTCCTAAAGGAGTTGCCATCCCCAGCTGGAGCCACTATTAGACCCCTGTATTTCACAGTATCACCAGGTGACTGATTATTTTCTCTCTGCATTTTTTTCATACTTTACATGGATGTCAATATTCAAAATATTTTCCAAAGAAAGAATCAAAGAAAGAAGCAGAGAAAGAAGTTAAGGCAGAAATACTAGCAAGAGCAGAGTCTTGAACAAGATTGGGTCAAGTCGTGCATGCATTCGGGTCGAGTCGTGAACGCGGGGCAAGTGTTCTACGAAAAACTAAGAAATGAATGGGCACAACCAAAGAAACAAGGTCGGAAAACCACAATAAGGGAGAAGTGTGGACCATTGGATCTAAGCAACGATCAACGACGGAGATTCAATTGCAATCGTAGATCCCAAGTTTTTTAGGATGGGCACAAGTGTAAAGGTTAAATTCAGCGACATGCGATTTGCGATGAAGTGGGACCCATTCACCCATGGCGCACAAATAATCCTTACCTGTTGCCCGCACTTCATAGCTCACAAGTTTTTAACCTTACCTCTTAAGACTTATGCCAAATATTGTTTTTTCGCCGATGCGATGAAGTGGGACCCGTTCACCTTTTCACTCGCCACACCTCCTTTCCATTTCAATCCCCTTAAAAAATAATTAAACCTTACCTTTTTTCCACCTTTCTGCTTTAGCCTTTACATTTACCTTTCATCATTATATCATTGTTTTACCTTCCGCTTTCCCGATTTCCCTGATTGTGATTAAAGTGGGCCATACCTCCATGTCACCTCCCACTTCACATCGCATCACCGATTACATTCTTCATAACTTAAACTATAAATATTGCGAAGTGTGTAGATGCAATGCGGCTTCAGAACTACAATCCAAACATTTTCAGGTCTAGGTATATAAGGTTTTACATTGTTTTGTTTGAAAAAAGGGTTGAAACACGAAAAGAAGGATTCAGGTAGCAAATAAACACCAAAGGTCAAGTCGTGAAGTGCAAGGTGTTCATGCAAACTTGTTATGTTATAATGGCAGAAATAGAAAAGGTAGCAAAGCACATCAACACAGTCACTAATCGATGAAAGGTTGCCAACCTTGCACCAGACTTAATTACCCAATGTCGATATTTTGAAAAGTAGGGCTAGATGTCAGAGCCATCATTCGTTGCCTCTTCGAAATCATCACATTCCACCTTCAAGCCTAATTTTTATTTACGAAGAGCCACCTGATTTTTTCATTCTTGAAGAGTTACCAAAATTAATTCCATAGGTGGTTTTTTGTTAGAGATTTTCTTTGTTTGGGCCTTACATGGCCATACCTATTTAATTTTTAGTTGTTTGTAATAAATGAAGCTTTCCAAAGTAGATTAGGGCAACCAACTCAAGTTTTAGTTAAATATTGCTTGAATTTTCATAATCAAGGGTTGGATATTGTTAGCCCCTGTATTATACGAACTACTATATTGGAGCATTGTAATTGTGGAGCTGGACATCAATAATAAAAGACCGTTTGCAAGATTCTTCAGCTATGTGAAAATGGTGATGTGCTATTTCTTTATTTAAATGTTTCTGTTGTTTCCTTCTATGTGCATCTATTCACCTAATTGTAAATCATAAATTTTAGATTAATATTTTCTGTCTGAGCACCTTAATTATGTTTGCATTGACAATCTGAATGCTTTCTACTGAAGTCTGATTAAATAATTCTTAACTTCTCTTTAGTCACTACTGAACGCTACTATTTATTTCACCTCATAATTCATACTGCTCTAAAGATCCATCTAGCACAGTTAGCTTGCCCTATGATGCTCTTGATGTTATGTGCCATGCCATCCTTTTGACTCCATATCCCAATGGGTTAGTCTCGTATCTTTATCTGTCCAGCCGCACTATCAATCAAACAAAAAACCCCCATCACTGTAACTAGCCTAATATCAACACTTATAATCATCAAGTTAAATCATAAAAACAGAGAGAGCCCTCTCTAAGCCTAGGAAGGCTAGGTCTTGGACTCCAAAGTGGTTTGATGTTGTCCTCTATTGTTTATTCTTTCCAATCTTACAAATTACGGAGTGACAACAGTGCCAACAAAGTTGACAGCAAAATCCTTGGACACCTGTGCATGGTAGCCCTGTATTTTTTGACCAAATCTCATACAACTAGCATTTGTGAAGGCTTGTGCAAAAATTGGATCCTCCATAACTAGTTATAGGTCGATAAGCTCATATCTGACTACAAATCTTGCTTTTTTTGTCTTCTTATGTGAATCCATGCACTCCAATACAACATTTCCCTACTTCAATTCTTGAAACCTACAAAAAATATATAACACAACAAGCTGCTTGTTTGACAGAGGTGGAAGCTAACCTAAGATAGCAGTCAGACAAGAGATAAAAGTGAAAAATTTTGGCACTGGATCAAGAAGCTCACAAGGATCGAAAGGTAAGTGCTGATGTTCAAATTAATGAAGGCTAAATTAGGAAAGAAAGGTGGGAGGGAAAATGAAATGATGGAGGTTTGATGATTACCAAGCATGTAATACATCTAATGATGACTCAAAACAATTATGTACATGATGACAAGTTGACCTTTGATAAATAAAAGGATAAAAACATACTGATCCCCTCACCGTTAGCAGAAAAACCAGAGTTTGTAGCAATTCTAGTTAGTGGGATGACATATTTTCTATGGAATTGTTAGGTGAGTCTGTAGCGAAAACAAGCTGTTTTGCACAGAAAACGCTGCAGACTCAGGAAAAAGGTGCCAAGTGTCAAGAAGCGACTTAATTAACCCATGCATTTAGATGTTTGAATTTTACCTTTGACAAGACCTTAGACATGACCAATGACCACTTAAACCCTTTAAGACTATATACAAAACATGAAATTTAATCAATTTCATGACTTTATTTGACCATAACAACTTAAACTAATTCAAAAAGACACTCCTAGACCAACCTAATTGTTATTAAGGATAAAACTTACATTTTGTATTTTCTTATCATCAAGACTAATGCCAAACAAATAGAAGAGGACCCAAGGTGTTGGCATGCTGCAAGGGAAAAACACCACTCTTTTGGGGAAACCCAGTCAAGATTATTTCTTCAATAGGTTCATGATGAGACGACCAAGACCCTTAGACTATAGGCTTCCTCCATCAAGTCATCCCTTCACTGTGCTAGCACCGAGATCTCCATATACCAATATCTCCTTTGCTTTCACTAAAAATTCATCCTTCTTCTTCTTAAGATATCTTGGTAATCCATCTTCCGAGTGATCACTTAATTTGTAGTATCTCCAAGTTCTGTAGCACTGGATTGATGTAGCACCGAAGCATCATGATTGAAACTTCATTATGGCATTGAATATCAAGATAGAAATAGCATCATCATGTAACCAAGTATATCATCATCATAGGTCTGATCATAGTACCAAGTTTCATAATGTCATAGCACTGAGAATGGAGACAACATCATGTCATACATCACTGAGTATCAAAACAAAGAACAACACCATATCTAGACTATAGTGATGTTGCCTTCTTGAAAAACATCCCAATTTCACTATTTGTAACATGTCTAAAACTTCTTTCCGCAATATTATAATATCATTGTAATTTTGTATTGAGTTTCATGATGAAACAACACCAAAAGTGTCTCTGAGATAATAGAGCTTGATCTGAAATAGTAGTCCTGTAACCCTGTAATTTGTGGTTCTGTGATAACTATAGAACATGATCTGAATTATATACAATGATTCGAGATTTAAGAGAATTCTGAATTCTTGAGGTTGAAATGTGAAACTATACCCCTTGTATTTATAGTTTAGATTTTCATGTTGTCTCTTTCTAAGATTAATATAAAGTTATAAACAAGTGACTAAAGAAGAACTTCGAAACAAGATTGTAAATATTCAAGACAGTGCATGAAATCGAGGATTTGTAAATCCATAACTTCAAATGACTTCATCAACATGAGATCCAAGTTTGATGAAGTCAATCTTGAGCTCAAGGCTTAAATTCTGGCCAATCTTGCTTTTGATTAAATTGAGTACACACATCAATGGGTCAAGAAGTCATTTTCATCATGCCTACAATAGCAAACCCTACATAAATGAAAATGATAGAAAAAGGGGTCACATCAATGGGTCAAGAAGTCATTGTCATCATGCCTACAATAACAAACCCTAGATAAATTAACATGACAACAAAAGGGGTCAATTAACAAGCCAGGGACATATTAGGGATAGTAGTTACAATTGTAACCACAGAGAGAATATTGTTAGTGGAAACATCTGGAATTTCAAGCCAAATGAGGTGCCACCATATATTTTGAAGAGTCTTCACTTGCCAAAGACTAGGGCAAGAAAGCCTCTCATCTCTAGTATGGTCTTTGTCTAACTACTATAATTGCGATACTATCTGTTAGCATTGCAATTTTTCAAAAAAAATTTCAAAGTCTGGTCGTCATTGTAAGTCGTGTCTTTGATCATCTCCTATCTCCTAACCTATGGTGAAGAGCCCTGGAGGATTAAATTGTACGAGTCTTTATCACTTTTTAATAAAATCCAAAAATAATTTTGATTCCAATAGTTTATTTCTGTTACAAAGTCGATAGGGCAAAGTCTCTAATAAATAGGTCTTTTAACTAATTTCAATGGTTAAGGTCATGAGTTTCCATTTGAAAAAGGGTCTTATTCTTTCACTATCATTTCCTATCCAGGGTCACAGATATAATGTTGGAATCATGAGTTATGTTAAGAATAATACAGGATTAGTTGTTCTTTCCATGAGAAGCAGCGATCTTTTTCAAAAAATATGGTTTTTACAGGAAAATATGTCTTTTTCATAAAGGTAGCAATTACCTGCAAAATTAATATAAAGGAGCAAAGGAAACATTATTCAAATGAAACCAACATTTCTATTTGAAGGTTAACGATATGTTAAAGCAAGGGCATGTTATGCATCTAAAGGATGTTTGTTTTTCATTGGAAGATGCATTAAAAGGGTGATTATTTTTTTGCTAAGGTTATGCAAATATATTACTACTCATTAAAGGCTATATGTGTCAAAGTGCAATACGAGTAGCAACTATTAAGATATGTGATGGAGTTGGTGAGATTAGTTGGCAATAGTTTTAAATTATTTCTGTGTTGGTGTCATTCCTATGCATCGAGTCTTAGGGCATGCATAACCTTGCTTCCATCCACTCTTGTGACAGCTACAGTTAATATTTTTATTCTCCATTTGTTAACCATTTGTTAACAAGTGCTACCAAGTAGGGTTTCATGGAGAGTATTCCTCATTTTATAGTTTTGCATTGGAGGTTAGGTTAACAACAACCAGTATGGGCAAAGGAGGAAATGTAAACCGTTCAAAGGCAACTAACACTCTTTTTTTGGATAATAGTGCTAAGGCTAAGTTCAAGGCAGTAGGTTGGTACTAATTTTTGAGGAAATTTTCAGGTGAGAATGTGGTCATGGCTCATGCGTTTGGTGAGACCTTTGATGGAGAAAAGGCTAGGATTGGGTCTCAGACCTTCAAGATTACTTAAACCATCATTGCAAGAGCAACTCAGACTTCAACAACAGGTGAGTCTTGGAATAAGAATAATAAAAATCTCCTTAAAGCTGATTCATATGTTTATTTAAATCTTGAGCATGAACACATAGGTTGGAATCCCACCATTCATATTTCATACTTTAAACCTGAGTGGCATCATGTTATTGTTACTGTACAATGTTACATAACTTGTGAGGGTAGGTTTTCAACTATCCAAAAATACCAAATGAGGTTTTTAGCCCATATCTCTGATGCCAAACCTATGAATCTACCCTTTTTCCTTCATAGATCCTTGTTATCAATGTCTCGAAAGATACAAAAGACCCCAGGATACTGTCTTCATAATATATATCACAAAGGCTTGATTAAGATATTAATAGTTTATCACCTGAGAAGGAAAATGACTACATGGGATAAATTTATAAGAAATGAAGGATTTAACAATGTTTATTCAAGAAGAAGAGTAGAGAGGCCCAGAAATATAAAAACTCAAGGAAAACATTCAGACCCTACCCATACATCAACTCCCTCACAAGCTGGCCCATATTCAATGTCATCTAGTAGGTAGACTAGGAGCTTAGCCAAAAAGGATAGAAACACTATAGCTACACCAACAACACAACCAGCAAATGAGGTCTACACTAGCAGTTCATCCAAGGAGCCACATACCTTAAGGTCATTCATGGAGGAGTGTTGAAAGAAGCTTAAAAAAAGAGATAACTTGCTTGATAAAAACACTGTGTCTAAAATCAAAGAGGAGGTAGCTTCATCTTCAAGGGGTAAACATGGGAGAAGACTCATCAGGACAGAGGGACCTTCAGTGGATGTCAATCCTAAAGCCTTGACATCCAGCCCTGTTCTACCTTCAGAGGAATTCATCCCTGAAGTGATGAGGTCAAACCCTATTTTAGAGGCTAGACAAGAAACTCAACAAAACAATGAAATTTCATTCAAAGAGACTACTCTTTCATAAGTATTTTCCTCACTTAAGAAGGGGAAAAGAGAAGTTTCAGAGACTATCACAATGGAAGAACCTACCTTAGCTCAAATTTTCTCATCTATTGGTTCTTCAGCCAAGAAGAGTAAGAAAACTATAATACATTAAAATTCATCTTATGAGTAGGATAGAAGTGATACAGAGTACACTGAGTCAGAGTTTGAAAAAGGACAGTCAAGCAGATTCATACATGGTGGAAAGAGGCCTATATATACATATTCCAAACCCATACATTCAAAGGCCTCACACCAAGCCCAAGAAAAAACTTAGATTAACAAGTAAGCTCATTGCCAACCCTCCTCTCAGAGATGAAATTATATATATTGATGATAGCCCCGAGAATGAAGCCAAGAAGAAAAAGACACAACAGAAAATTCAAGCATAGAAGAGGAGGTCAAACAAAAGGGTAACTAAAGCTGAAGCTATCAGAATCTTTGCCTCCATATTAGACCTATGATAAATGAATATATAGAGCCTTGAAATCTGAAGGAGTATTTCATTTTGGCTTATATTCAGTATTTTCGAATATAGCTACCCTTTTCAGAAGAGGTAGCTATTATTTTCGAATTTAGTACATGGAGAAGAAAAGCTACTTTTTGGTTCTATTCTCACAAGGATGACACTAAAGATGATGAAGTGAATGTAATCTCTGTGATGATGAGTTCTTTCCAGGTGTCATTTAATCAAGGTAACTTCCACTTGGTTAGCTACTCCTATATTTTTGTAGATATGTACACAGGTGTTCCTTTCAGTTGTTGATTTCCACCTTTTATGGAGGCATTTTTTGACAAGATATGAGGGCACTCAGCTAGCTTCAACTCCATGATGCCATGTTTTATCTTTATTTCTATTTCAGTTTTCTCTTTAATTTTTTAGATAAACTCTACTATACATAGAGAGTTTTAATAAATTCCCAAAAACAAATTTCCACTTCTATTGGAGGCTTTTATGCATAACTCCTATTTTGAATAAATATTGTGTAGTGAAAAGACAGAGGGGTTCGTTGGTTGTATTTTGCAGAGCATACTTTGTTACATATATTAAATATATAATATATCAGAAGCACTCTTGAGGACTTATGAAATCTTGGTGTGTGTATTGTCTAATTATCTCATGTGTTTTCATATATGAATTCTCCAGTTACAGACTGTGATATTAATATTGTTGCATGTTTTTGTTAGTCTCATGATATATCTATGCATGATTATCTAATTTTATTAGTCTTTCCTGAAAATATTTTCTGATAAGATATGTATGGTAATTTATCCATGAGAATTCCTCGTAACAGATACCTTCAGATGTATAATGAAATTTTTGTAAGTCTTGTAAAATCTTTCTTTTGTTGATGCATTACCAATATGGATCTTGTTTTATTTATTTATCCAAATAGTGGATTTATATCCTATAGACCCAATGTCCTTTTGCATATTCTCCTAGAAAATATATTACAAATTTACCCTTCCTACCACATCAAGCCCTAGTACCGTCATATGTGTGAATGAGAGTTATGTTTTTGAAACCCTTTCAGCGAATGTAAGATTCAACCACCTTCCAATAATCCAATCCAAATCATAAAATATCCCTTAAGATTAAGATGTGTCTGGTCAAGAACTTTTCACAATCCAAGTGCTGATTCCAGCGCTAAAATCTTTTGGTGCGTCTGCTGGGAGTTGAAGATTCTAAATTTTGCATTCTCCCGAAATTGTTGTATGAATTCCTAGTACTGGTTTTTAAAGGTGAATAAAAACTAGTCACTGTTTCTAATTGTAACTGGTTCACTTGGCAACCCCATAAAGAGGATGAGGGGTTTCATGACTGCCTACCAGAAGAAGAAATCAGAGATCACCTCCTATGATTCTAGTTTCTGACCCAGAGAAGATAATAAAGGATGCTAGAGGGAAATAAAAATCATTTGAAGATACATCACATTCAGTGAAAAATTTGCATACAAAATACATTCCAAAAGAAAATCTACCATCATCTGCTTTACAATCTAAAGAAATTTCAGTTTCAAAGCAATATCATGAAATATGTCAAGTTGAAACTGCTTCCATTAAAGGGAAAATAGATGATGTTAGCCTAGGTTCACCTGAAAGTATCTCTTAGTCATCTAGTAATTTATAAACAAACATCATTCTAGTGAAAGAAGATAAATCAAAGGTTTTAGGTATCAGTGAAGAAAAAAAAAGGTCAAAAACCTTTGTACTGATAGAATGGGAATTAAAATAAGTGTTGGAAATTGCACCCTTCCTAGATAGAGCTATTTTAATAGAGGAAGACATAAAAACAATTCTGAGTTTTCTTCAAACTCGTATTGAATATCGGTCCTCTTTTAGTCCACAACAAGAGTATTTTATTTTATCTCAAAACCCAATTGTTGGCTCATCTTCTTCTCATCAAAGAGGAGATAACCCTCCTAAAAATTTGACTTTTAGTCTCTCTGAATTTTTAGCCCAACAAAACAGACTTGAAGCTGCCCCAATCCTTCAAGAATCAACATCTAAAAATGATTCTCTTGGAGAAGTTGAAATAAAACCTTCTGTTGTCTATTTATTTGGAAATCTATTATTTTCAACTCCATAAACTGAAATTTCCAGCATTCAAACCTCTGTATCAACAAATCTACCATTTGTACCTCAGCAAGTCATGGCTCATCCTGCTCCTACAAGGATGCAACAGATTGTTGTTGCAAGATATGTGCCACTCATCCTTCCTCAACCTTTGCATCCTCTTCCTCAAGGGTATTATCTAAACTATTTTCCCACGTACACAGGGGAGGGAGAAGGAGTATTTACTGAAGAACACCTAGTTTCCTTTTATAGTTATGCTGATAGCCAAAACATTGAACATGAAGATGTTTGGTCTAGACCTTTTTTTTATAGCTTAGATGGAGAAGCTAGGAAATGATTCACAAATTTGCCACCAAACTTAATAACAGGAATAGATTATTTGGAACAAGTGTTTATAAAACAATGGGGTGTTCGGAAGGATTACCTGTATTATCTCACAGATTTTGGGGCTTTAAAGAAGAATATTGATGATTCATTGGCAGATTTTACAAAGATGTTCAATAAATTCTATCAAAAGATTCCTATAGAGGTTAAACCCCTTGAAACCAAAACCATGATTACCTTTGCCAATACGTTAGAATCAAAATTTTCACTATGGTTGAGAGTTGAGAAGCCACAAACATTGGTGGGTATACAAGAGGATGCTATTGGAGTGCATTCCAAGCTTATGGCCTCAAACAAGCTGAAAATTGAAGAAGGGAAGGGAGCAAAAGATAAAAAGAAAATGAAAGAGGAGAAACCATCTTCCTCCTCTAAAAATTTCACAGTTGAAGAAAAGCTAGATCAAATGTCTAAGTGGATAAAATATTTTTCTTCTAAAATGACAAAACTGGAGTTATAAAACAGGCCTGCTGCTAGGCCCATTCAAAATGAAGGAAATAGAAATCAAGCTCCTTTTAGGAGACCCTTTTAGCCCCAAAAAAATCTACAAGGCCCAAGGATAAATCCTGATGATCAAAATGTTCAGTTTCCACTGAATAATTTTGCTGAAGAAAATCAGCAAGAAGAAGAAGAAGACGAGGATGAAGAAATAAATCTTGTTGGAGAAACATCACAGTCAAATTGTTTGAATTTACAAGAATATGAAGATCAGTCTAGGATAAATATATTTTTAGATGATCAGGAAGATCATATTCATGTTTAGAATGAGAAAAAGTAGCCTAAAAATTAGACAAGAAATTATCCTTTGAGGTCAAAAGGGGTTGTCCAACAGCCTCAAGAAAAACAAGATGCTGAAAAAATTGTCGCCAAGAAAAAAGAAAATTTTAATGATGTTTCTAACTCACCTAAACTTGCCCCAATCATCAAAAAAACAATAGAAAATAAAGATTTTACTCCACTCAATTTCAGTTTCAAGTCAGAATTAAATAAAATCAAGATTCCAGTTCCACTCCTAGAATTACTGAAAAATCCAACCTACAAAGAATCATTAAAAAGTCTGCATCCACCATCCCTTTCTCTTGATTCTGTCAATCTTGAAGATGAAAATCCTACTATATTTTTAGGCAGCCATGTCCAAGATCAAAGTGATGATAATTCTCCACCTTTTTATCTTTCACTCAACATTCATAATAAATTGTTTCATAACTTCCTATTGGATTCTGGGGCCTCTCACAATCTGATGCCTAAGAAATTGATAGATGAATTAGGACTGGAAATTACTAAACAATATCATGACCTCTACACTTTTGACTCTAAAAGATTCAAGTGTTTAGGGGTGATCAAAGACTTGGTAATTTCTCTTAGCCAACTTCCTATGAAGAGTTTGGTGATGGACATAGTGGTTGCTGATATACCATCAAGATTTGGAATGCTCCTTTGCCGATATTGGTCCAAAAAGCTGGGAGGCACTCTTCAAATGGATATGACATATGCCACTATCCCAGTTTTTGGAGGAGAATTTAGGAGGTTGTATAGAGAAACACATATAGCTTATATAATAAGTGATCAGAAAAATCCCTCAAATCATCCTATATATGCAGAAGAGAAGGAGTTTGGATCATCTATTTTACATTTTGCTGCTAACGACAATCATTTTCAGCCTAAAATTAATAAAAAACAACAACGACTCACCTCAGAAGAGCAGAATTCAGAAGTTGGACAAATCTAGAAATTGCATTTTGATGGAGCCACATCAAGAGAGGGATCATGGGCTGGTATAGTTCTTATTTCTCCCACTCAGCATGTAGTGACTTTATCATATAAATTACAGTTTTTCACTACAAATAATACTATTGAATATGAAGCACTAATTCTGGAAATGAAGATAGAAAAAGCTTTGGGAGCAGAGTAGTTGATTGTTTTTGGTGATTCTGAGTTGGTGGTACAACAGGTGAGAGATAAATATCAAGTAAAAAATTCAAAATTGAAGAATTATATAAATGAAGTTTGGGATTTGATTGAAAATTATTTTTCAACATTCAATTTGAATTTTTTTTCCAGAGAAGAAAATGAAATAACAAATTTATTGGCCATTGCTGCTAGTAACTTTAAGGTCCCTCTTGATGTAAAAGATACTTATGATATTCAGATTAAAAATAGAACTTCCATTCCTGACAATATCAAACACTGGCAAGTGTTTGAATATGATAAAGAAATTTAGAAATTTTTGGAATGTATGGAGGAGTTTTCAGATATTCAAATTGAAAATGACAAGACACAACTGGAATTTAGAACAACAAGTCATTCAAAAAGACTTTGGCTGGAAAAGACATTATTGAGCTGAAAAAAAACTTCATTCCTAAAGGCTTTGTTCCTTTAATAAGGTTGTTTGAAAATAATGATGTCTCTTTGAATCCTGACATCAAGATGGATGGAGAAAGTACAGTTGATTGCAACATTGGTACTGAAAATCATCCTAGATATGCTAAAGTTTCTAAATTTCTTCCTGAAGAAAATAAAACTAAATATGTCAAGTTGTTGAAGCAGTATTTAGATATTTTTGCTTGGTCTTACAGTGATTTGAAGACATATGACAAAAGCATAATGGAGCATAAAATCCCTATTAAATCAGAAGCAAAACCTATGGCACAGAAGATAAGGCATATCAAACCTATGCTTCTCCCTATTATTGAAAAAAAAATTAGAAAAATGTGGGAAGCCAACATAATTCTGCCTCTAAGATTTTCCAATTGGGTAGCTAATATAGTCCTGGTTCGAAAGAAGAATGGCGAAATCAAAATTTGTGTTGATTTTCACAATTTGAACCAGTGTTCACTGAAGGATAACTATCCTTTACCTGAAATGGATCATATTTTGCAGAAAAACGTAGGTTCAAAGAGATTGTCAATGATAGATGGCTTTTCAGGATACAATCAGATTTCAGTTGACAAGCAAGACATGGAGAAAACAACTTTTACTACACCCTGGGGAAATTTCATGTTCAATAAGATGCCTTTGGTTTAAAGAAGCAGGTGCAACATTTCAGCGGGCAATGGAAATTTCCTTTGTAGGAAAAAAGGATATATTTTTTGTCATTTATTTAGATGATATAGCAGTCTTTTCAAAATCTGATCATGACCATTTAAAACATTTGCGGCAAGTGTTCAATAAGTGCAGAAGATTTGGTTTATCTTTAAACCCAAAGAAATCATGCTTTTTTGTTCAAGAAGGAAAATTGTTGGGACATGTAGTAACACAAAAATGGTATTTGCATTGACCCAGGGAGAGTTGAAGCAATTCAGAAAATTGGTTTACCCAGAAATAAGAAAGAGTTATAGTCATTATTGGGTAAGATTAATTTTCTGAGGCATTTTGTTCCAAAATTTGCAGAAATAATTAAGTATATAAATGTCTTCATTGAAGAAATATGCACAGTTGAGGTGGCAAGTTGAAGAAAAAAACTCTTTCTTGGTGATCAAATCTGCTTTGACTAAAGCCCCAGTATTAATCAACCCTGATTTTGAGAAGGATTTTCTAAATTTTTCATATGCTTCTGAAGAAACTATTGCAGCAATTTTACTTCAAAAGAACAAGGAATTCTTGAAGCAGCCAATTTATTTTTTTAGTCGTGCATTGAGGAATGCTGAATTAAAATACAGCTTGGCTGAAAAACAAGCATATGCACTGGTGAAGGCTCTGAAGTCCTTTCCAATTTATGTGTTGCATTCTAAGATTGTTTCTTTTGTACCAAATATTACTGTTAAGGATGTATTGTTGCAACCTGACATAGATGGTAGGAGAGGAATAGGGTTGACAAAGATTCTGGAATTTGACATTGAAATCAAACCTACTAAGTTAATAAAAGGACAGGTTTTAACCCGCTTGATGGCATAATCAAATTGCAAAGCTCTGAATCCGAATATGGGAATAACTAAAGAAACAGATAAAGAAGGCACAACTGATTATTCTAACATATTTTATTCCAATTGGTATAAGGATATATTTTAATTTCTGTTAAATTTTAGTTTTCCTCCAAAAATGGAAAAAGCAAAGAGGAGAGATTTTAAATTGAAGGCTGTCAAATATTTCATAATGGAGAATCATATTTATTGGAAATACCATCTAGGAGTTTTGTTGAGATGTCTAGATGAGGCTAATTCCCAAGAAGTTATAGAAGAAATACATGCAGGGGTATGTGGTGGACATTTGTATTGGAAAGCTACCACAAACAAGATTTTAAGAGCTAGTTGTTATTGGCCAATTATTTTTTTTGATTTTTTTTCTAAAGTTAGAGCTTGCACTGAATGTCAAAATTTCGCTGGTAAGAAAAAACTACTCCCACTACCTCTGTTTCCCATTTCAACAGATGCTCCTTTCTAGCAGTGGGGGCTAGACTTCATTGGTGAGATTCATCCACCATCATCGAGACAACACAGGTAGATTCTTACAGCCATAGATTATTTCACCAAGTGGATTGAGGCCATTCCAACAAAAATTCTATTAACATGATAATCGTTAAAAAAATTTTGGAAAATATTATGTCCAGATTTTGCTACCCTTAGAAGTTGGTGGCTGACAATGCAATGGATTTTAGATCTGCCAAGATGAACAGTTTTTGTCAGAAGTATAATGTTGATTTGAATCATTCTCCACCTTGTTACCCCCAAGGTAATGGGCTAGATGAGTCATCAAATAAAAGTCTGGTGAGAATTATAAAAAATATGATGACAGAAAATAAAAGAAATTTGGATACTCAGCTAGTTCATGCTCTTTGGGAAGATAGGGTGAGTGTTAAAAGTTCAATTGAAGCTTATCCTTTTCAACTTGTTTATGGTGTTGATGATGTAATGCCATTACATTTGGCCCTGCCTATCATGAATTTTTTACAGGATGAAACTGATAATTCAAATCCCATTCAGAGAAGGATGTTGCAATTGATAGAGGTTCATCAAAGTCGAGAATCCTTGATGGAATAAACAAGGAAGTACAAAGCCAAAGTAAAAATTTTCTTTGACAAAATAGAAAAGAAAAAAAACATTCCAGGAAGATTATTTGGTATTGCATTGGGATGAAAGAAGAGAAGACCATGGGAAGCATGGTAAGTTTGACAATTTGTGGTTTGGGCCATTCAAGGTTGCTCAAGTTCTGGAAAACAATACATTTCTTCTGAAACATTTAGATGATGACTAGTTAGCTGGAGGTCCAGTCAATGGTCATTATCTAAAAAAATTCTTTGTCTATTGAGTTAGCCAGTCTCTTCATTGTAAATATCCAAACTGTTGGTTTCAATTAGACTCCATGTACAATGGTGTTTATGTTTGTAAATAGATTCAGTCTCATTACAGTCAATAAAATTCAATTTCTCTCATTAGCTTCTAAAACTTGAAAGTCCTAAAAGTTGAAGGCATTGAATCTATAGTCCTTGAAGCCTCACAGGGAGGACTTCATCCCAAATAGGAGCCATTGTTAGCACTACAATTTTTCAAAAAAAAAAAAAATATGGTCGTCATTTTAAAACGTGTCTTTGATCCTATCTTATCTCCTAACCTATGGTGAAGATCCTCGGAGGATTAACATGTATGAGTCTTTATCACTTTTTAATAAAATCCAAAAATAATTTTGAGACCAATAGTCTATTTTTGTTACAAAGTTGATAGGGTAAAGTCTCTTTGAAATAGGTATTTTAACTAATTTCAGTGGTTAAGGTCATGAGTTCCATTTGAAAAAGGGTCTTATTATTTCACTATCATTTCCTATCCAAGGTCAAAGACAGAATGCTAGAGTCATGAGTTCTATTAAGAATAACACAAGATTAATTGTTATTTCCACGAGAAGTAGCTATATTTTTCAAAATCTATGGTTTTTATAGGAAAAGCTGTCTTTTTCAGAAAGGCAGCAATTACCTGCAAAATTAATATACAGGAGCAAAGGAAACATTATTCAAATGAAACTAGCATTTCTATTCAAAGATTAAGGATATGTTAAAGCAAGGGGGTGTTGTGCATCTAAAGGATGTTTTTTTTTCCATTGGAAGATGCATTAAAAGGGTGTTTATTTTTCTGCTAAGGTTATGCAAATATATTGCTACTCATTAAAGGTTATATGTGTCAAAATGTAGTACGAGTAGCAATTATTAAGATATGTGATGGAGTTGGTGAAATGAGTTGGTAGTAATTTTACATCATTCTTGTGTTCATGTCATTTCTATGCACCGAGTCTTAGGGCATGCATAACCCTGATTCCATCCACTCTTGTGACAACTGCAGTTAATATTTTTATTCTCCATTTTAAAACCATTTGTTAACAAGTGCTAGCAAGTAGGGTTTCGTAAAGAGTATTCCTCATTTTACAGTTGTACGTTGGAGGTTAGGTTAAAAACAACCAGTATGGTAAAAGGAGGAATTGTAAACCGTTCAGAGGCAGTTAACACTCGTTTTTTGGATCATCGTGCTAAGGCCGAGTTCAAGGTAGTAGGTTGGTACCAGTTTTTAAAGAAATTTTCAGGTTAGAATGTGGCTGTGGCTAAAGTGTTTGCTGAGACATTTGATCGAGAAAAGGTTAGGATTGGGTCTCAGACCTTCAAGATTACTGAAACCATCATTTCAAGGGAAACTTAGACTTCAGCAATAGGTTAGTCTTGGCATAAGAATAATGAAACTCTTCTTAAAGATGATTCAAAAGTTTATTTAAAGCCTAAGCATGAACACATTGGTTGGAATCCTACAATTCATATTTCATACTTTAAACCTGAGTGGAAGCATGTCATTTATACTATATAGTGTCGCATAACTTGTGAGGGTAGTTTTTCAATTTTCCACAAATACCAAATGATGTTTTTAGCCCATATCTTTGCTGCCAAACCTATGAATCTACCCTTTTTCTTTCATAGATAACTGTTATCAATGTATCAAAAGATATAGAAGACCCCAAGCTACTCTCTTCATAATCTATATCACAGAGGCTTGATTAAGATATTAATAGAGTATCACCTGAGAAGGAAAAGGACTACATGGGAGAAATCTATAACAAATGAGGGATTTAACAGTGTTTATTCAAGAAGAAGAGTAGGGAGGCCCAGAAATTTGAAAACTCAAGAACAAAAGTCAAACCATACCCATACATCGACTCCCTCATAAGCTGGCCCATCTTCAATGTCATCTAGTAGGCAGACTAGGAGCTTAGCCAATAAGGCTAGAAACACTATAGCTACACCAAAAAAGCAACAATCAAATGAGCTCTACACTAGCAGTTCATCCAAGGAGCCACATACCTTGAGGTCATTCATGGAGGAGTGTAGAAATAAGCTTAAATAAAGAGATTCCCTACATGATAAAAATAGTATGTCTAAAAGCAAAGAGGAGGCAGCTTCCTCTTCAAGGGGTAAACACAGGAGAAGACTCATCATGACAGAGGGACCTTCAGTGGAAGTCAACCCCAAAGCCCTGACATCCAGCCCTATTCTACCTTCAGAGGAAGTCAACCCTAAAGCCATGAGATCAAACCCTGTTTTAGAGGCTATACAGGAAACTCAACAAAATAGTGACATTTCATTCAAAGAGCCTACTCTTTCACAAGTCTTTTCCTCACTCAAGAAGGGGAAAAGCAAAGTTTCAGAGAATATCACAATGGAAAAACCTACCTTATCTCAACTTTTCTCATCCATTGGTTCTTCAGCTAAGAAGAGGAAGAAAACTATAATACATTCATATTCATCTTATGACGAGGATAGAAGTGATACAGAGTACACCGAGTCAGAGTTTGAAGAAGGACATTCAAGCAAATTCATACATGGCAGAAAGAGGCCTATATATATTCCAAACCCATACATTCAAAGGCTTCGCACCAGGCCCAAGAAAAAACTCATATTAAAAAGTAAGATCATTGCCAACCCTGCTGTCAGGGATGAAATTATAAATATTGATGATAGCCCAGAGAATGAAGCCAAGAAGAAAAAGACTCAGTAGAAAAATAAAGCACAGAAGAGGAGGTCAAACAAAAGGGTAACTAAAGCTGAAGCTATCAGAATCTTTTCCTCGATATTAGACCTCTAATAAATGAATATACAAAGCCTTGAAAATCTGAAGGAGTATTTCATTTTGGTTTATATTCAGTATTTTAGGATATAGCTACCCTTTTTAGAAGAGGTAGCTATTATTTTCGAATTTAGTATATGGAGAAGAAAAGATACTTTTTGGTTCTATTCTCACAAGGATGACACTAAAGATGATGAATTAAATGTAATCTCTGTGATGATGAATTCTTTCCAGGTGTCATTTAATCAAGATAACTTCCAGTTGGTTAGCCACTCCTATATTTTTGTAGATATGTATATAGGTGTTCCTTTCAGTTGTTGATTTCCACCTTTTATGGAGGTAGTTTTTGACAAGCTACGAGGGCACTCAACCACCTTTAATCAGGCATATTCAGCTCCATGATGCCATGTTTTATCTTTATTTCTATTTTATTTTCCTCTTTAATGTTTTAGATAAACTCTACTATACGTAGAGAATTGTAATGAATTCCCAAAAATATATTTCCACTTTTATTGGAGGCTTCTATGCAGAACTCCTATTTTGTATAAATATTGTGTAATGAAAAGATAGAGGGGTTTGTTGGTTGTATTTTTCAGAGCATACTGTGTTAAATATTTCAAATATATAATATATCATAAGCACTCTTGAGGACTTATGAAAGCTTGGTGTGTGTATTGTCTACTTATCTCATGTGTTTTCATATGTGAATTCTTCAGTTCAAGACTATGATATTAATATTGTTCCATGTTTTAATTAGTCTCATGATATATCTATGCACGATTATATAATTTTAGTATTCTTTCCTGGCAAGCTTTCTTGATAATATATGTATGGTAATTTATCCATGAGCATTCCTTGTAACAGATACCTTCAAATGTATAATGAAATTTTTGTAAGTCTTGTAAAAGCTTTCTTTTGTTTATGCATAACCAATCTGGATCCTGTATTATTTCTTCATCCAAACAGTGGTTTTATGTCCTATAAAGCCACTGTCCTTTTGCATATTCTCCTAGCCAAAAGATTAAAAATTTACTCTTGCTACCACATCAATCCCTAGTACCCTCATATGTGTGAATGAGAGTTATCTGTTTGAAACCCTTTTAGTGAATGTGAGATTCAACTACCTTCCAATAATCCAATCCAAATCATAAAATATCCCTTGAGCTTATGATGTGTCTGGTCAGGAAGTTTTCACAATCCAAATTCTCATTCCAGCGCTAAAACTATCTAACATGAATCTTCAAACAAAGGGGAGCCATAGCAGATGATCTTCATGTCTTTATGAGGTCCCTTTCAAATAAAACCCTCCACATTATCCACATATTTTGTTTATATATTAAATTCATAGAAATAATTAAGGGAGGGGATCCCTCCAAGCCATTAAACATTGTTTTGAACAAGGTTTATGATAACATTGTTTTTTCCAACTAATTAACTAGTTTAGATTTGCATGTTGTCTCTTTTTTGGGATTAATATAAGAAACCAGGGAGTTAAGAAAATATCCAAGACAGTTCTTGAAATCAAGGTTTTGTAAATCCATTTCTTTAAATTCTAGTGGCAACGTGAGATTCAATTTTGAAATTTTTTGAGCTCAAGGCTCAAATTATGGTTGATCCTACATTTGATACATTAAAAACACTCATCAATGGGTCAATAAGACATTGAATGAGTGGTTTTTCATCAAACTTTCAATACTTAACCCTAATTAAATGAACACGAAAATAAAAGGAGTCAATGGATGAACTACGACCATCTTAGGACTTGTAGTTAAAACTATAACTAGAGACAACATATGATCATCGGCTATATCCATGGCATTTAAAGCCAAATGAGGTGCCACCATCACATGTAGATCATGCCAAAAAATTGTACACCTCCAATAAACCTATTCATCTTCACCAACATCTTCTACATCCAATGGACATAGGACAAATCCTAAAGGATGGTAAGTAATACAGGGAAACATATGTGCTCCAACAAATAAAATGGCTCAATTGAAAGTAAAGAAAAATATGCAAGTTCCCCTTGGTAGTGGTGGGGAGACACACTCAACTTTTGTGCCATCAAATATCTTTTGTGGTTTAAATCATATTCATGAATCAAAAAAGGCAAAACTTAGTCCTAACCACCTTGTGTTCATGATTCCCTTAGACAAATCAGTATATCACAATGGCAACCCATATCAACAGAACTAGGTGGATCAATAATAGAAAGAAAAAAAGAACAAAGAAAAGGTGATTCTCATAAGACAAATCAAAACACCTAGTGACCATGTAACTTCTTCAACTCTCTATAAATGAATCAAGTTGTGTTTCTCTATGTTCTATGCATTTATATCTATTTCATAGTTATGTTTCAAAATTATATTCATAGTTATGGGATATTGAAGCATGACGAAGGAAGAAGAAAATATTATAGCATCCACATTTGGCCAGTGTGAGTACCCCTTTCTTTGTAGTCACTTTTCATCTTGAGAATAAAAGAGCATAGCACAGGCCTCTCCTACTAGTTGGATTCATCCTGTATTGGGTTTTCCTAGAGTATATCGTGTATTCAATGTGTGGATGGTGTGTAATTGTTTGTCTCTTTCATTTCACTTTTAGATGATTCTCGGTAATTTCCTTGTTAAATCTAATGATATGAAGTTTTCAATCTTGAGTAGAATACTGCATAGTAAAATATTGTAGAATATTATAAAATTTGTTATGAAGATTCGATGGAACATCCAAGACAGTGTATAGATCAGAAATGGACTAAGAACCTAATGGAATGCATTAACTCCATTCATTCTCTGTGCTTCCCATAGATAAATAACATTAAAGAGTAACAAAGATACAAAGAAAGATGAAATTGTATATCAAAATGCACACTCGCATTTCTGACACAAATGAAAAAAACCTGCAAAGCCTCTAAACTAAACAGATTCAAATCCACAGAAAATGAGATTACTCACACTAATATCAAATGGAAATAAATATAGACTAGCACAGGCACATCTAAAATTGTGTCTGATATGCTCATCAATGTTCCAAAGCTCGAGGTTGAATATCTCAAATCTCAATATTCAATACATTAGTCATTTCTCTGAACTCTAGAAATGCAATATTGACCCAATCGAAACTAGAATTAGATGGATATGGGCTATTATATTTGATGCACCTAACACATAGTATAGATTAAATGTCATTGCATGCAAATAAAGTATTAACAGACCCACCCACCCCAAGAAGGATGTAGAGCATCTCACATCTTTCGGTACAAACACAAACAACTATTCGTTCAAATACCACATAGTTTATTCTTGTGGTAAGGATATGAATCAAACTAAAACAAGAATTAGAAGGAGAAAAAAACATACCTTCGGTCCCTCTCCGCTAGCGCATGTTATAAAAGTAAAATATATCCAATGTCAACAGTTGATGCATTTTCCAAATAATCCTAGCCTAGACCAAAATCGACAAACAAATCAGTATCACATGCCAGGAATAAGCAATCTGAAAGTAAGAATCTGAAAACGTTTTTTTCATAGTGCCAAAAATAATAACAGTAAGTTGAAGCACTCATTGGTGAAAAAAGCACAGATCCATGTTCCTGGATACAATGGATTATCACATTAAGTCCCTTGGATTACAAGTTATAAAGCAACACCGCATACAACATACACCAACAAGTTTTTATCTAGAGCTCTTCTGTGTTTGGACAGACAATAAGAAATTGAATACAATTCATGTGAAGGAACATTTAAATAAAATTCAAAGCACACTTAAAATTCAAGAATGCAAACTAAAACCAAAATAGCACAGCAGAATCTCTAAAGAAAGTTTCATGATGATCACCAAAAGATGAATCTTTGCAAAATGTTCGGCTCTAAAAGCAAACCATAAGAATTTGGGCTATGATAGATCATAGAAATATAAGACATTAAATCTATTGGATGTTGGATATCATTGAATTAACTTGTGATTAGTGATGATAAAGAGTCATATAAATGCCACCTACCTGCCCCTTTTGTAAACAATAGGGAACAAATTTATACTTAGATATGCTTGGAAAAAGGAGGGCATGGTTGCCTATACAGTGAAAAATAGAAAATGAAACATAGAAACCCTATGCACACCAGTTTTCATGAGTAAATGATAATAATATATGTTGGAAAATGACATTGATATGCTTGAGACAAAATAACTGATAATTAATTGAGGATTTTTCATAAAGCAGTTCGAAATTGAATCCATTGGTTATAAATTGTTGCCCACCAAAAAACACTTTAGGCACCACTCAATTCTACATTTTGTATCCAAATTGTCAAAATTTAGTTGTGCATAATTTTGTTTTTTGTGATCAAAACATAGTAATACCCACACAAATGTTCAAAATGCAGAGCATATATACATACTTTTTTTGTTTCTTCTTGAGGGCGCACATTGCACAAACTGTGGCTAGGGTTTGAAGGCTAAAGCACATACTGAAAATGGGGTCATCGGGATAATCAGATGCTGCAAATGCACCTATTGTTCTAGGGTTCGAAGTCCATTATAGTTTTGAAGATATTAGAGATGGCAACATCAGCTTCACAAATGGATACTATCATCAATAGAATATTGAATCTTTTCAATACTTTCTTTGATGGATTGACAAATAAGAACATGGAGGAAAATCTTAAAGATGTTGATCTCAATGTTGTAGCTCAGGCACTCAATGCCTTGCTTCAAAATCGTCAACTCCAGGTTTTCAAGAAGGGTGATTTCATACTTTAAAAGCAACAGATGAAAGAATAATCTGTAAGGTTTAAGGGAGTCTCATCTTAATATATGCTCATATATCAAGTCATAAAACCTACTGGAAATATAGGTATATAGACAAAATATATGAAAAGAGAAACAAATTTGCAGTAGCCACATGTTAACAAAGCATTGAAAAATATGGAAGACCGTGGATTAATAAAAGGGATGAAGTGTGTTTCTAACCAAGCAAAGAAGGTGTATATGCTAGAAAAATTGACACCTTCAAAGGAGATAGCTAGAGGTTCATGGTACATAGGGCTAAAATTTGATACAGAGTTCACTAACATTTTTAAGAAACATTGTTTGCAGTTCATCTTGTAGCAGGCTGTAGCCACTATTGAGAGTGTTGCTGATTTTGTGAGAAAATCAGGGATATCAAAGGTGGAATTGAAGGTTGAAGATCTCAATAAAATTGTGAAGAAGTGACTTGGCTACTATTCCCATAAACAAGCTTTTCTATAGAAGTCCCCAAGCTCGAATTCAAGAGTCGTTAGCATTTACGAACATTCCTTGTGGATTTTTCCCTGTCTTGCGAGAGTGCATAGATGATGGTCTGATTTCTGATTTCCATTGCATGGAAGCTACATTATAAAGGAAATAATTTCTTAGACTCTTACCTTCTCATAGGCCCCTCAACTTATAGAGGAGGAGGGGCCAAATTCTTCTTCTTGAAACTGAATAATTGCTTCGTCATCTTTGCTCGAGTTGAACTCTTCAATGCATTTAGTATCGATGAGAGGGTGTTAAGGCTCCCTTCCTGTATCTTTGCTCTACTATTTTGGTAAAACAATGTTATCTGTGTTTTGTTTGCTCACCAATCCTCCATGACAACACCCTATTGAAATTTAAATGGAGTGGGAAAATGATTTTCCGATGATTCAAAGCATTTTAATCGTAAGGGTAAAAAACTTTTATCATAATATAAAAATATTATTCAAATATAATAAATATTTTAATTTCTTAAAAGTTATTCAAATATGGTAAATGTTTTAATATTTTTCAAAATAAACGTGGATGCTATGTTGAGTTTTCAAATCACTTTATATTTTTATGTTTTCTATTTTTTTCATTGTATATGATTAATCTAGATTCATCTTAACTTCAAATATATTGAGTGTCTAGAGGGATCAAATATAAAGAGGTTTTCACCTCAAGGTATTTGATTCCTCCCTCTTAGCCCTTGGTATATTTATAGTTAATATAGATCTAGATTGGTTTAATTATTAATTTTATGTTTTTAATTTGTATTTATTTTGATGGAATCAAAATGTTAAAGATAACATTACAACATATTTACCATAGGAGAAGAATTCAACACTAGATAAACCCTAGATGCCCACAGAAAAATAGCAGGCAGAGAAAGGGTTATGGAGTTTCAGGCTAGAGCAGGGTGTAGTTTTGACAAAGAGTGAATAGGCTTCGGACAATTTTAGGCTCGGATATCCTTGTCAAAATGAAAACTAATATTAAATGGTAACCATGAGTTTTTTATCCACATGATATATATTTATGCACAGTTGGTCGTCGTGATAAAACCTTTTAAGACACACAACTACTCATCAAATATTCTTTTTAGATGAGATGTCAAATGCTTACTATTGGACCCACATGGAGGAGGAAGTTGGTGGATTATGAACTAGAGAAGGGGGATTTTCAACAAATTTGGTCTAGTCCCAAGGATTTTATCCATTTTCATTTCAAATTCAACTTAGAAGGTCACCATACCATAGTCTCTAGGCCTACTGGATCTTTAGAAATAAAAGTTAAGAATTAAATAGGAAACTATCTAGCGGTTTGAAGGCCCTAACCCTTGCTCCAGCCATGCACTATTCGGGTCCTTTAGTTTTGGCTAGCCCAGGGCCTCAGGATGTTTGTCAGGGTCTAGAGAACTCTTATTTGGGCCTTTGGCTCTAATTTTAGTTTCCCTATTGTCCCAAATATTGGAGGAAGACATACAATGTGTTACAGATTCCTTAGTGTTTTCAGAATTTTTTGAACATAGTGGGGGTTCTTCACTCTCATAAGACTCTCTAGATTTTTTCCCATATATCCTTCATCTCAAGTGCCATCAACCTCACCCTCCTTCGACAAAATAGTGAAGGAGAGCCTTGCCTCAACAACGGAAGAAGGTAAAACTAACATCATGAATGGTCTAGTGGTTTTCAGGGAGAAACACTCTTGTGAATAAGAAGGAGTTATGATTCAAAATGAGCCTAAGAAATAAAGGAAGAGGAAAATACATTATATTTTCAAGAAGAACATAGTCCTCTTGCTCTATTTTGGGAGTCATGAATGTCACCATTTAAAATACTGAGGAAATTTCCCAAAAATCCTTGGTGGGGCAAGTAAGGGGTTGAAAATTCAGGTCCTCAACCCTTAAAATGTGGGTGGAGAAGGAAATATTTCCTATTATCAAATTTCTTCCAAAGGTGTCGTCGTTAGCCTGAGGTTGGATACATTTGAGCTTCAAAGATGTAGTAGACACCCAGAAGGTACAAAAAATGGTTTAGGAAATTGATTTATATCCTATTGTTTTTAATTTATAGATGCCCCTCTTCGATGCAAAGTAGGAGAGACTAGATATGGCTCCAATCTAGGTTCATATTCCAAGTCTTCCTCCTAACTATTGGGATGCCCTAATTTTCAATGATATAGGTAACTCGTTGGGATCTTGTCTAGCCCATGAATTTTCATATTTAGAGATGGGGATTAAGACATACACCCATATTTTGGTTAGTATTGACCTCAAAGAAGGCTTTATAGAAGGCATGGATATCAGGATTGGGGTGGAGTGTATTCAGATATTGGTTTATGAAGGAATATATTTTAGGTGTAGGTGGGGCCATAGGTATGGGCACCTAGCTAAAAAATATAAGCTTCCCTTTTCTACATAGGACTATCCATCTAGAGGCAAGGAAAAATTAGGTTAGCAAATGGTTCTGGATTGGATGTTTTGGGCATCGAGGAAAAGATAGATGGTGCAACTCCTCTCTACAAAACATTCTCTAAGTCATTGGTGAAAATTTTCAGGAGATGGTGTTTATGTTGTCAATTGTCTAGAAGCCCTACTAAAGGGGTGGAGTTTCATTTCCTTGGATGCTAATGGAAAGTTGGAGGAATTAGAAGTTGGATGGAAAGCCATAAATATTTGGGTATCCAATTATTGGGGTTTGGATTCTAGTTTGTTCGTTAAGGACCGAGAGGGAAAAGTGGAGGGAGATATAGAGAAGGAGCTAGGGAGAAGGAAAGAAAGGGAGGGATGGAGGGAGCAAGAGGGAGAGAAAGGGAGAGCTAGAGACTAATAATTATGCACACTATTTGTTTGTCTTTATTAGAACAGAGGTTTGAGATTATATTTTGTTGAGGAAAATGAGAGAAGAAACCCTAATTTTGGGGGATGAAATGGTTATGGTAGCAAGGAATCTTTTTTAATGAAACAATTTTTTTTCATGTTATAAAATTCCACCTGTATAAGAAAACCACAAATGATGTTAAAACCGAGTTGCCAAATCTATAATCTTTATTAAATGTAAAATCATTTTATTGTTGAGAACTATCTAGGCTAGGAATGAAACTCCAACACCTTCCATTAACCAATTTTTAGTACATACTTCATTAGAGGCCTCTTTTATACTAAATTTAATATCAATTCTATACTTAAATGCTATGACTGCCACACAACTTCCCTCATTCCATGCTTTACTAGATTCCTCTTATATATTCACAACCTATTTATCATGTAGGAACCTCTAGGACATATGAATCCAACACATGACTCAACCCATAGAAAAATACATGTTATGCTTCTTCAAAATGAATGGTTTATTATAACCCTTAAAGGAAGTTTATATTATTGGTTGTGGGTTGATCCAAACCTTTCTATTGAATATATAATTATGATGATGGGCCTTAGAAACTTAGCCTAAATCCCATGGAATTCTCTATCTCCAATCCATAGCTAGGTTGATTACTCATATTTTATTATCCTTAATACCTTGTTTAGAATGAGGTAGGTTCAGTATCATACCTAGCCTAGTCGTTAGCCCATGGGATTCTCTAAAAATATGCTACATGCATTCATTATCGTACTCCTTAAAGGTTGGTTTTGCAAGTGTAAATTGTTATCATTTACATCCCATCTTGTACAATTATCCCATAAATTAGCTTTATTTCCAAGTACAAAGAAGCACATATGATAGACCTTCAACATTCGTGTATTTTCCTTGAGAATTAAGACAATTTGAAACAAAATTAGAGTCTTCATGTCATTCATTCAATATTTTTAACAACATGAACTACAAGAAAAAATGACATTGGTGAGGGTCATGCTTGTGACAGAGCTTTAAGGTCTGTCACCAATGTCACATATGGCGACGATCCTTAAAAAAGTGTTGTCGTAAGTTCATATAGTGACGATTCTTTAAGGTTTGTCACCAAAGCCATTTTTTTAGTGACACTTTTGGTGAGGTTTGTTAAATTACCATCACTAATTATCTCTTTGGTGAAACTTCTAGTGACGATATTTCATTGACCCTCACCAATTCTCATTTTGGATACTTTTGGTGACCGTCGAAAAATGTTCATCATCATTAATCACTCCAATGGCACCTCACGTGTCTTAGAAAAACATTGTACCTAAAACATCTTGCCATGACTAGGACACCCAAGAACAAGTTGGCAAGCCATAACATAGCATAACACTCTCCTAACATGTGTTGGCATGCCTTGTAGTCCCTAGAAAGCCCTGGAACACTTTGGCATGCATTAACATACATGAGAACTTGGAACACATTGGAACTTGGCATGTATTGGAACCTATTATTAGTGTACCTAGCATGCCCCTTTTGAAAAATATAAAGTCCTGACTTATTAACCCTCTTATGTATTCATTTCCTTGTATTTTAGCTTGGTTATTCTTTTTGTTGCCTTAATACTCCTTGACACATATTGGCATACCCTGGAACCCTACACATCCTAGCATGCCTTAGCATCTTGCATGTCTTGGAACTATTTGGCACATGTTAACACATAATGGAATTCCATAGCACACTCTGGCACTTCTTTGCATGCCCTAATAGTCCCTAGCATGCCTTAATAGTGCTTCAAACACCTTGTAACTCCCTCCTTAGAATGCTATCTAGCACTCATTGACACTCCCTAGCACACCCTCATATTCATTCACTTCCATGCATTTTGACCCAGTGCTCCCTTGTATTTCTCTAGTACTCCATAACACTCCTCAACATGCATTAGCACACTCTGTAACACCTAATTAACACTCTTCCACATGCCCTTCCACTTCCTAACATGTGTATCACTCCCTAACACACATTGGCAATTGGCACGTGTAGGCGCTTGGAATTATTATAATGTCTAGCATTCATGGTATGCTTTGGCATGGTTTAATATCAAATTTATTTGAGATCAATTATTGGAAAGTATATGAGAAGTAATAGAGGATTATTTGGCACTTAGAATGAACTATCACTTGGCACTTGACACATATTTCAACCTAGTGTTGGTCTGCCTAGCATGCCCCTCGTGGAAAAGCTAAATTGATGACTTATTAACCCTCTTATGTGTTCATTTCCTTGTTGTTTAAATTGTTTCTCCTTTTTGTTGCCTTTATAGTCCCTAGCACATATTGTCACACCTTTTCACATTTTGGCATGCCTTAGCACTTGACACATCTAACACATGTTAGCACTCCCTAGCATGCCTGAGCACTCATGCCCTTACAACTAGCCTTACATTTTTTCATGACTTGGGAACTGAATCAAGTACTTAGCTACTGCAGTTCATGTGACATTGGCCTGCTTCAGAAACAACAACTTGACCAATTGCACCTACTACAAGTAGATTGTGCCTTGTTAACCTAGTAACTGCCTATACCTCATATTAGGCCACTCATGTCACACACTCTTATTCATTCATTTCCATGCATTTGAAACTAGTGAGCCTTCCTTGTTTTTCCCTGGCACTCCATAACACTCCCAAACATGCATTGGCACATCCTAGCACATGGCACATATTAGCATGTTTCCCTGGCCTCTAGCATGCCTTAGCACTTAGTAACATACCTTTTCACTCCCTCTTTAGCACACATAGAACTCACTGACACTTCCTATCACAATCTCTTAATTGTTCATTTGCATGCAATATTTTCACCTAGTGCTCCCTTGTGTGTCCCTAGGACTACCTAACACTTCCTAGCATGGGTTGGAAAACCTTGTAACCTGGCACATCTTGGCCACATTCCACTTTGGCACACTAGCATGACTTAGCGCTACCTAAAATACCATGCCACTCCATCCTTAGCACACCTGGAACTCATTGAAACTCCTTGTCACACACTCTTGTTCATTCATTTCGATTCATTTTGACATAGTTCTCCCTTATGTTTCCCTAGAACTTGCTAACACTCAACACACATTAGCACTTGTCACATCTTGATACGCTTCCATAACACTCTAGCATGTCTTGGAACTATCTAGCATATCTTGTCATTCCCTCCTTAGAAAACCTGGAACTCCATAGCATGCCCTATAACACCATGGAACATATTGGATCTTGGCACTTGATGGCACTTACCAATTCTTGGAATGCATTTGGATGCCGTGGAATGCCTTGGCATGGTTTAAGATAAAATTTGTTTAAGATCAATTATTCAAAATTAAGAGAGAAGTAATAAAGGATGATTTGGCACTTAAGACACGCTAGCACTTGGCCCTTGGCATGTATTAGCACTAGTGTTGGTATTTCTAGCATGCCCCTCTTGAAAAGATAAGGTCTTGAATTATTAAACTTCATATGTGTTCATGTATTTTCATTTTACCTTGGTTTTCCCTTTTTTCACTTGACACTCCCTGACACACATTCACATACCCTAACGCCTAACACATCTTGTCACGCTTTAACACATGGAATGTATTGGCATGCTTAACATGCATTGACATGGCTTGGAACTATCTAACGCTATATGGCACATGTTCGCACACCCTGACACTTCATGACATGCCCTAACATTCCCTAACATGCCTTATCGCTCCCCCATTGGCATGCCTGACACTCGTTGACACTCCCTGAGACACCCTATTATTCATTAATTTCCATTAATTTTGACTTGATGATTTATGTTTGATGGGGTGCATGTCTAGAAAGAGTTCCTTTAAGAGAATAAAAAAATTATCGCACCATTATTAACATAAGTAATTGGAGATTATACTTGAATGACATTAGGAAACTACAGAAGAGCTTTTAAGAATGACATTTTAGGGTTTTTCTTATGGTGTGGGAATGGTAATAAGTGAGTGGTAAATATTTTTGAAATGATATATTTGATTTGTTAAATTTATACAATTCGAATGCCCCAATTTTTTTTCAAAACATTAAATCTATTTATACATTTAAACTTATAATTTTAACAATAATAAATTGTAATCTAACAAAAAAAAACATATCACCAAATTCTAACCGAAAAATAAAACATTTTAAATTCACCTTTATTTTTAAACATATTTTAATTATACCTTGAGTGGGATTAATGTTAAGAGCATGTGTTTCCTCCTAAGAGGTCACAGGTTCAAAATCAGAGGGGGAAGAGTATGTATGCCTTCGTAGACTTAACAGTAAAATCACTACACGGAGGTGGGTCCCTTGTCCCACAAACAAAGGGGTCAAGTCCCTTCTACCACAAACACAAGGGTCTCATACACCAATTTTATGTGTGTCGTGACCTTAAAATTGGATAAAAATATAATAATAAACTACACAATGAAACTACAAAAAAACTTCATAAAACTATAATTTCTTCATTTCCATAAGTTGATGGGACGATCCAACTTGCACGTATGGGATTAGTATTTTGTATTTATTAATACCATACTATATCCATCTTAACTTTGGATCTATCAAGCACTGAAAGGGATCAAATTTCTCGAGTTTCAAAAAATTTTGAGTGCAAACCTTGAGGAAAGTTTTGCACCTCGAGAAATTTGATCCCTCTTGGTGCTTGATAGATCGGGAGTTAAAATGGATCTAGGCTGGTTTTAGTCGTGTGCAGCGAAGGAAAATCTATCAAACATATGATTAATTTTATCAATAATATGTAAATAAATATAATTTTAATATAATACTTTTAAATATTCTAAATATGTCTAGATTAATCTGGTCATTTTAATTTAAAATTTTCTTAGTTACCTCAGTTTGTTGAAATGATAAATTTGTTAATAACTTTAATGATGAAAAATGATGAAATAAAATTTTTGAATGCAAAGTGACAATGTAATAGTGTTGAATGATAGAAAATGTGAATAATAAAAATGTATTCAATTACAAATAGTATTCATTGTGGTAAATCAAAAACTATTTTCTTCTACTATTCTTATTGTCACCCTAGTTAGTTTTGTTATCTTCTCATATCGGTTATATGAAAAGGAAAGTGGAAATCGTAAACCATTTAAATATTTAGCTTGGGTTGCTGTAGTAAAAGTCATACCTTGTCTCTCTTTCTCACCAATATTAATATGTTGAATTACAATAACACAAAAATCAATGTACGTTTCCAATAATGTTTTTTGCATACACTGAAATCAATGAGCATTGTTAATCCAATCACTTTAAAATTAATGTACCATTATACATCCAATTACATCAAATCAGAAATCAACATCTACACTGAAAGGAATTCATCTAATTCAAGAAATTAAATAAGATTAGAAAACAACTTCTACATTGAAATCAATGCATCTAATGCAAGCAATCAATAGGATTAGAAATCAACATCTAGACTCAAATAAATTCATCTAGTAAAAGTAATAAAATAGGATTAGAAACCAACATCTACACTGAGATCAATGCATTTAGTGGAAGCAATCCAATAGGATTAGAAATCACCATCTACACTAAAATAAATGCATTTAGTGCAAGCAATAAAATATGATTATAAATCATCTACATTGAAATCAATGCATCTAGTGCAAGCAATCAAATGTAATTATGAATCAACATATACATTGAAATCAATGCATGTAGTGAAAGAAATCAAATAGTATTAGAAATCACCACCTACACTAAAATCAATTCATTTAGTGAAAGCAATCAAATTGGATTAGAAACCAACCTCTACACTAAAATCAATGCATTTAGTGCAAGCAATCAAATAGGATTATAAATCACCATCTACACTGACATCAATGCATTTAGTGCAAGAAATTGAATAGGATTAGGAATTATCTACATTGAAATAAATGCATCTAGTGCAAGCAATAAAATATAATTATAAATTAACATCTACATTGAAATCAATGCATCTAGTGCAAGGAATAAAATAGGATTAGAAATCACCATCTACACTGAAATCAATACATTTAGTGCAAGAAATCAAATAGGATTAGAAACCAGCATCTACACTAAAATCGATGCATTTAGTGCAAGAAATCAAATAGGAATATAAATTTTTTCCATCTACACTAAAATCAAGACATCTAGTGCAAGAATTCATCTTCCCTCTCTCCTTTATCCATTTATATCTATATCTCCCTTCATATATCATTATTTATATCTCTATCTCACCCCCCCAAAAACACATGCTTTCTCACTCCATATCTATCAATATCTTTGTACTTCCCTCCCTCTCTCCATATCTCTCTTCTTCTATCTCTTTAACTTCCATCAATATCTCTATCTCCCTCTGTCTCTCTATATCACCCCCAAATCATACACTCTCTTTCTCCAATCTATCTATCTATCCCTCCCTCCTCCTCTCCCTCTCTCTCTCTCTCCTTCCCTTATCTCCCTCTCCCCTACTTCTCTATCTTTCCTCTGATTGTTCTCTCTCCCTATATCTCCATATTCCTTATCACTCCCTCTCTCTCCACCTTTCTCTCTCTGAATTTCTTCTTACCTCCCTCTCTCTACCCCTCCAAATTCATCTTTCTTTCCCTCCATCTCTCTAGTCTCTCACATCCTCTCTCTTCCTTCATCTGTCTCCTTTTATCTCCCACTTCTCTCTCTCTCTCTCTCTCCAAATCTATTACTATATCCCTCTCTCTCTCCTTCTCCCTCCTTATCTCCCTCTCTCTCTCCGCTTCTCACTCGATATTTCTTTCTTATTCCAAGCTCCCTCTCTCCCCCTCCAACTCGATATCTCTATCCCTCCTTCTCTCATGCTATCTCCCTCCCTCTCTCCTCCTCTCTCTCAAGTCATCTCTCTCATCATTCCTATCTCTCCATTTCTCTCCTACCTCCATCTATCTTCCCCCAACACTCTCCTCCCCTCTCTAATCCTTCCTCTCTCCCCATTTCTATCCTACCTCCATCTCTCTTCCCTTTCTCTCTCTCTATCTCTCTCCCCAACTATGTTACTATTTACCTCCCTCTCTCCTTCTCTAACCTTCTCTCCATATCTCTCCTTCTCTCCATCTATCCTTCTTTGTCTCTTTATCTCACCCCTAGACATACACACTCTCTCTCCATCACTGCCCTGTAACTCCCTCTCTCTCTCAACTTCTCACTCTATATTTATTTCTTCTTCCCTCCATTTGTCCCCATCCAACTCCATCTCTCTATCCCTCCCTCTCTCCTCCTCTCTCTCGTACTTCATCTCTCTCCCTTTCTCTTCTACCTCCATCTCTCTTCCCCCATCTCTCTCTCTCTCTCTATCTCTCTCTCTCTCTCTCTCTCTCTTGTTAAGATATTCCAACACATAGGAAATAGTTAAGAATAACTTAGTCTATTGTAGAGTTAGGTCAAGTGTGTTTCTTTACCATGTACATTTGTGACTTATAATCCGACGGTCAAGATTTGTAGTGATCTGACGGTTATCTCTCACCTTGGTATTAACAACGCTTGATCCGTGGCTTAACACCCGATTGGTCCATGATCTCTATTTAAAGAGCATGGAGGGTCATTTTTATGGTAACCGTTTATGAGAGAAACATATGTAACTTTTATTTTTATATTAATAAATTTCCTAAAGTGGCCGCGTTGGGTCAGGCCGTGGACTGTTTCCCTCTTTGAGGGTTTTAACCACATGATTATTCTGGTGTACTAATTTTTGATTTGTTTATGAGAGGTGATATTTGGTTCTTGATCTCTAGAACTTACCCTGTAAATTCCTACATGGTATCAGAGCTTTTTTTAGGGTCGCGTCCATTGTTGATCAAAATCTGAAGCCGGTTAGACTGCATGCGAATGATGTTTTGTAGATCTACTATTTCTGAACATTTTTGGGCTTAGAGAATTGATTGGTTGTGTCCGGAGCATCTATTATAGTGAGGAACACCTTTTGTTTCATGCAAAAAAGTTTCCGACTGCCCAAGTTATGACAGTTTAGATCTGAAGGTATAAAGCATTTGTTTTGCAGTTATATTTGTTAATAGTTATGCTTATTTCGGTTCCCTTTTTTTATTTTCAGTTTTTAAGTTTTATTTATTTGTCAGATCTATATCCTCTTCTCTATGTATGCTCATTGTTGTGCGCTGCGTGCGATCTTGGAAAATCAAAAACAAGAAAAATGGATTTTTTTTGCTACGTAATGTGATCTCGGGAAATTAGAAATAGTGAAAAAAATGACAGTTGCCGGTAAGGCTAAACAAAAATCTAACATTCTGTTGTAAGGCTCTATATTTCATTTTTTTTGCTCTTTTTTTGTGTTTTTTTGTGCAATAAAAGGTATGCACACCGAAGAGTAAAAAAAAACTCCCCTTCCTCCTTTCAAACAATAACGTGATCATTTTACTATCTCACTTGGTGAGGGGTTAGTTTATGAGAATAGAGGTCTTGGGTTCAAGTCTCCTTCTCAAGCTTCTTATGTAAAAAAAATTTGTTCAAAGGGGTGGAATTTTTTTTTTTTTAAAGCCACACTTCATCCCGTTCCCGTAACTATTTGGCATCTACAACTTAGATTTTTCAAAAGGCATCACTTCTTCATCCGAAAGCCGTTTTTCGAGCCATTTTTTTTTAAACGGCCTAATTTTTCGAGATATTTCCATTGGAGTAGTTAGTTTCAGCTTTTCTCAGCTTTATTTTTATTTTTTAAAAATGGGAAGTGCATGCCCGATTATTCTTAATAGCACCAATTATCTCCAATGGCTACCTCACATGGTAGATATACTTAGAAGTAAAGGGCTTTATAGAATAGCCACAGGATAAGAAACTAAACATTCTAATGATGATAAAGTTGCTAAATGGTAAAATAAACAAGTTCAAGCATGAGGGTTGATAGGAATGTCCATTGCTCAAGATCTTCGATTTCATATCATTGACATTGACACCCCTGATGAAGCCCTAGAAAAGCTAAAAACTATTTTTGGCATTCAAAATCAAATCAGGGCCCACCAACTTGAAAATGAGTTACCTACGGGTTAATTTCTCCTCTATTGAAGATTTTTTTTCCAAATTACCATTCAAATTCTTTTAGAAGGTTGTAAGATAAAAAAGGAAGATGGTAGCCTCATTTATTTCATTCTTGCTAATCTTGGCCCTGCATACTCTGTATTTGTTTCTGCCTTCCATTCCACTAGAGAAGCCATCATTTATTCAGGAACCGCCTACAAGAACCCCTCTTTTGATGCCTTTTGTGATTCTTTGATAATAGAACAAGAAAAACTCTTACACCTTGGTCTTATCACTTCTAGAAATGATTCTAAGAAAGCCTTAGCAGCCCAACAACAATCATATACAAAGAATCCCAAGAAGAAGTATCCTAAAAAGTATCATCCCAAACCAAACAAGGGTCCTAAGAAATTTCAGCCTCAAACTGAAAAATCAAATCACCAAAATGATAAGGCATATAAAAAAAAAGGAAAGAAGACAAATAGACATTGCAACTTTTGCAATCGTGATGGCCATTTAGAGTCCAAATGTTTTAAGAAGATGGAAGCCTTAAAAGTAGCAATGAAAAAGCACAACATCAATTTGGAGCCCTCTTCACCTTCATCTTCAGGAATGGCACTTTCTGCTTGTGGTTGTCAAGCATGAAGATCTTGTTATGCATTAAATGTATCTTCCTCTTCTCATTCTCATGAGTGGCTCATTGATTCTGGAGCTTCTTATCACATGGCCAAAAATAAAGCCATGTTTTATTTTTTAAATGATTGTAACACCAAACATATTTATGTTGGTGATGATAGATATCTTAGCGTTGTAGTATATGGAACCATTCATCTTGATAATGGTCAGTTTAATGATGTACTATGTGTTCCTACCTTGTCATGCAACCTTCTCTCTGTTTATCAAATAATTCATGCAGGTGAAGGGAAAATAGTAGAATTCTCACCTCATGATGTTGTAGTCAAGGAAATCAAAGATCCTAAATATATTTTAGCTACTGGCATTGCTGATGATTCCACAAGGTTGTATAAGTTTGACAACTTTGGTTCATCATGTCTTCCCTCCGTTTTTGTTGTTCATAATGATGAAGTGAGAAAACTTTGGCATGAGAGATTTGGTCACTTAAACTATCGCTCTCTTCAAACTCTATGTAAGGAAAATACCATTTGTACATCATCGATATAATGCGCTTCTTGTAATTTTTCAAATGACAATGCAAAGTAATGCGATTTGCAAAATCCACGCGTTGTTTCTTTCTCGGGTTGCAAGTAATTCTTAACTTTCATTGATGATTTTTCTAGACGCACTTGGGTATACTTCTTAAAAATCAAGAGTGAAGTTTTTAACATGTTCTTGGCCTTTAAGGCCTTTGTTGAGAAATAATCTGGCAATCAAATTCTTAAGTTAAGATCAGACAATGGAGGAGAATATGTTAACAACAAATTTATCAACTTATCCACTGAGCATGGCATTCAATTGCAACATATTGTTCCATATACTCCACAAAAAGATGGTGTAGCTGAAAGGAAGAATCGCACCTTAAAAGAAATGGCTAATTGTATGCTTCAATCTAAAGGACTTGGTCTCAATTTTTGGGTAGAAGCCATTAACTGTGAAAATTACATAGTAAATCGGACCCCTACTAAGGTTTTAAGGAATATAACTCCAGAAGAAGCTTGGAGCTCAATCAAAGTAGATGTAAGTCACTTTCATGTTTTTGGAAGTGATGCTTGGGCCCATATTCCAGATGCGAAACATAAAGCCTTAGAACCTAAGAGTGAAAAATTCATTTTTGTTGGATATTCTGAATATGTCAAAGGATATAGACTTATTCAACCAAAATAAAAAAATATAATTATTAGAAGAGATATAAAATTTGATGAAAATATATCGGCCCGTGAGCCTAGTTTGGTGGGTGTGCCACCTTTGGCCTGCGAGCCTGATTCGGCATATCTACCACCTCTCTCTCTCTCTTCTATTTTTAATAGCATTCCTTCATGACAGCGAGGATGAAAATCCTCCTCCACCTCTTGAATTTTTTCCTTATACTCCACCGCTTCCAAGATGGGTCCGCTCTACTCTGGATGCAGTAGGTTCTCTTGCAGGTGACCCTGCCGATTGACGATGTACAGATTCTTAGTTTGAAAGAGCCTCTTCCTTATTATCTCAAGTTATAGAAAAACTTGATCCATAAAACTTTGAAGAAGCCTCCGATCATCTATATTGGGATGAAGCTATGAATGAAGAGTATCGTTCCTTATTGGAAAACAATACTTGGGATCTTGTTCCTCTTCCAAAAGGAAGAAAACTTGTTAGATGTAGATGGGTTTACAAAACCAAGTTTGGACCAGATGGAAAAGTGGATAGACATAAAGCTTTTCTTGTCGCTAAAGGATTTTCAAAAGTTGAAGGCATTGACTATACTGAAACCTTCTCCCCTGTTGCCAAAATGAATTCTATTCTCTTTGTTCTTTCCCTTTCTTTCTCCTTTAAATGGGAAGTCCATCAAATGGATGTTAAATCTTCCTTCTTACATGGAGATTTACATGAAGAAATCTACATGGAACAACCCCCTGGATTTATCCAAAATGACTCTAGCCTTGTTTGTCACCTTAGGAAGTCTCTCCATGGTCTCAAACAAGCTCCTCGGGCTTGGTATGCCAAAATGGATAGATTTGTATTAGATAATGGCTTTTCTAGGTGTCATTCTAACAACACTGTCTACACCAAGAAAGTGGGTAAGTCCTTCACCATCCTTGTTCTTTATGTTGATGATCTTATCCTTACTAGTAGTGATCCAAACCTTACAAACCATGTGAAGTCTAGCCTCAAAAATAATTTTGAAATGACAGACTTAGAACACTTGCATTATTTCCTTGGTCTTCAAGTCTTGCAATCCAAGGAAGGCATTACCCTCTCTCAGTCCAAGTATGCCTGGGATCTTATACACCACTTTCACATGGAAGACTGTAAGCCAACCCCTTCTCCCTTTCAGTCTGGAGTCAAGCTTTCAGTCACTTTCACTACCCCTGAAGTTGATGCTACCTTATATCATCAACTTGTTGGTAAACTTCTATATCTAAGTCATACTCGTCCTGACCTTTCCTTTGTCTTTGGTCTTGTCGCTCAGTTTATGCACCAACCTCATGAAAGTCACTGGAAAGTAGCTAAAAGAATACTTCGATATATTTGAGGTACAGTTCAGTTTGGGATTCATCACAATGCAGGAGCATCTCCATTGTTGATTGGTTTCACTGATTCTGATTGGGCTGGTGACCCTAATGATCGAAAGTCTACTGTAGGATATGTGTTCACTCTTGGTTCAGGACCTATTAAATGGTCTTGTAAGAAACAAAGTGCCATCTCTCTTTCTTCAGCAGAAGCAAAGTATCGTGGTGCAGTTGAAGCCAAAAAGGAAGCCATGTGGCTTCGTCAAATCCTGTCTGAATTTGGTCTTCATCAGCAGCATCCAACTACACTTTGGTGTGATAATCAGAGTGCCATTCAGCTATGTAAAGACCCAGTTCAACATCAATGTATGAAACACATTGAAATCCACATACACTTCATCAGAAAGCTCATTCATGATCATGTTCTTGAAGTGCAGTACTGTCCAACCAATGATCAAGTAGTTGATATCTTTACGAAGGCTCTCATAGAAGTGAAGTTTACCAAACTTCGATCCATGCTTGGAGTTTAGGAAAGTTGTCATTAAGGGGGGATAGGCTCTAATGCCTCCTTCCTTCTCCTATTGTGTCACTTTTGTAAATCCTTCAATCCTATCCCAATTTGTTCTTAAGGGGGGATGTTAGGATATTTCGACACATAGGAAATAGGCTCCTTTGGCGTCACCTTTGTAAATCCTTCAATCCTATCCCAAGTTGTTCTTAAGGGGTGATGTTAGGATATTCTAACACATAGGATATAGTTAAGAATAACTTAGTCTAGTGTAGAGTTAGGTAAAGTGTGTTTCTTTACCATGTACATTTGTAACTTATAATCCGATAGTCACGATTTGTATTGATTCGACGGTTATCTCTCACCTCAGTATTAACGACACTTGATCCGTGGCTTAACACATGATTGGTCCATGATCTCTATTCAAAGAGCATGGAGGGTCAGCTATCCAGTAACCGTTTATGAGAGAAACATATGTAGCTTTTCTTTTTATATTAATAAATTGCCTGAAGTGGTCGCGTTGGCTCAGGTCGTGGACTATTTCCCTCTTTGAGGGTTTTAACCACGTGATTATACTGGTGTACTGATTTGTGATCTATTTGTGAGCAGTGACCTTTGGTTCTTGATCTATGGAACTTACCCTATAAATTCCTACATCTCTCTCTCCCTCTCTCTCTCTCTCTACCCTCCAATCCTCTCACTATCTCCCTCCCTCTCTCCTTCTCTCTCCCCCCTTCCATCTTTGTGGCTCCCTCTCCCTCTCTTACCCTTCTCTACCTCTCTCACTCCTCTCCCTATCTCTCTCTACATTCCTTCTCTCCCCTCTCCTTTAGTTTATCTCCATTTCTCCCTTGTGACTCCTCCTATCTCTCCACCTCTATCACTCTGTCTTTGTTCTTCCTTCTCATATCTATCTAGAGTTAATATATATCATGATATATTAATATATATTATAATATAAAAAATTTAATATTCTAGTAATCCAAATTTATTAAATTTAATAATATTAATAGTATAATATATTATTATGAATATTAAAATTAATAATAATATAATATTAATCTTTTAATATTAATATTAGGGTTAATAATGCTTTTTTTAATGGTATTAATAATAATTTGACCCATGGTATTTGGTTCATAGGCTTCACCTAAATAAAACCTCTTTTTTTAGTGTTCTTTAAATTTACAGATGATTATGGAGTAAATATAAAAATAGATTTTATTTATTTACCATACCTTTGGTTTATTTATATTTTATTTATTTACCATATCTCTATTCTTTACCATGGTATTTGGCCATTTTAATTTATTTACCACATCTCTTTATACCTATTTTATATTTATTTATTTACCATGCCTATTTTATAAATATGGTATTTGGTCCATGGTATTTAGCCCATGATATTTATCCCATGGTATTAAATTGACATTTTCCCCACATAAATAAAACCTCTTTCTTGAGTTTCCTTAAATATAAAGAGGTTTATGGAGTAAATATAAAAAATGTTTTATTTATGTACCATACCTTTAGTTTATTTTTTATTATTTATTTACGTACATTTAGTATATTTTATATTTTTATTTATTTACCATATTTTAATAGGTTTTATTTATTTACCATACGTCCAGTTTATTTATATTTTTATTTATTTACCATACCTCTTATTTGAGTGTTAGTAACCCTCTTTATATTTTAATTTTATATTGTTTTTATACATAATAATAGTTGAATTTATTTTTAAATAGCGTGACATTAGATTAAAAATGTTAAATGTTTACCTGTTTAATTTTTAACTTGATATCTAGATGATACTCGGCTGGAAACTTAAAATCATGCTTGTTTAGTGAAATGTTTAGTGCAAACCCTTACACATTTTATGAATGCACTTCCAATTTTAAAATCTTTATTTTTTATTATTTAAAAAAATGATAAATAGTGTTTTTTTCATTTTCCCTCCTAAAGCGTTTGTGAGCTATCGAACTATCGAAACAATAAAACCTACTGACGCTCTTACTAAGCTTATGAATTTATTTCTAAATTCCAAATCCAATGGATGATGGGAACTCCGAAACACTAAAACCTCTTGACGCTCTTACTAAGCTTCTTCACTATTTTGTGGACAATGAATTTATTTCTGAATTCCAAATCTACTGGATGATGGCAACTCTAAAGTTTGCTAAATTTTTTTCACATTAAGATGGTTTTCTCCCTCACTAGCATAATATAATCAAAATTTTCTTAAGTTTCTCCACATACAGGTAATATTATTTTGGTACATTTATGTATCTGAACTTATATTTTAAGTTGTATCTACCGGGTTCATGCCCCCAATTTTTGATGTAGAACAAAAGATGATAATTCGTTTCTTTGTCGTGATTTCAAAAAGAGAATGCTCAGCACAATGCAACGAGGTTTTGTTGTTGTATTTTTTGAGATGATAGAGATTAAATCGTTGATTTTAAGTAGAAATCTTGAAATAAATGATACATCAAGGCTGCTACAATGGTGAAGGGAGATTTTTATCCAGGGAACCTTTTGCAATTTGATATCCCCACTGAGGTTTAGTGCACAAACCCTGCATCTCATATTTTGTTACTAGCAGATAGTTTTATTACATAAGTAAATTGTAAAATAATTGTTTTGTGGTCAGTAAAAAAAACCCTAATTTATTTTTTCCTCATTTTGTCATGATTAAAATATTAATTGTACTTGGTTTCCTTCGGTAAAACCTAAATCTACTTCATTTCCATGAATACAAATTTGATTTGATTTTTTCCTTGTGAGAAAACATACAAAACTCTATTTTCATGCTTAAAACATAATTTCTTTTTGCCTCGTGATTGAAATATTAATTCTTCTTCTTCAGATGCGGATGGTAATTAAGGGCGATGGGACATTAATCGCTTGGCGACTCCCGATGGAGTTCGTGTGGGGTGGCCATATGGCCACCTGCAATTCCATTAACGTGGCATTTAATCTGGCAACCTGCATGCCATTAACATTTTTTTCCCGGCTTCTTTACCACTCCACTCTGCTCATCTGGTTTGCTATGGCGCTTGAGCATGATCGTTCAGCCTGCTCTAGTGCCACTTGCAGCTCTCTTCTTCTGCTGTGTGGTGCCTGCCCTCCTGCCTATGCTGAGCCGAGCGCCCACACTCAAACTGGGAGTCGCTGCATGCTTTTTTGCTGCCTTGAGACGCTGCCGGGTCACCACTTCTCCCAGAGTGCTTTTTGCTATTTCAATTTCCATTACTGTTCTTAGTCTATTGAATCTTGTTGGTCGCCTTTGTATCCTACCTGCCCTCCTTGTCTTCGGCCTTACCCGCCTGCCTCTGCAACCATGCCGCGGCTATGCCACAGAATGAGGTGCCGACGCAGTGCTAGCAGGGGTCATGCGATCCGCTCTCGGCCTTCTAACAACTCCGACTCCTCCTCTGAGGATGTCTCCTAGGGCCATTGCCCGGAAACTCACAGTCTCAGAGGTAGAGCCTGACAAGTAGGGCATGTGCACTTTGCCCAGTCCCCCCTTGCCTCCCAATGCCGAGACTCCCCTGCACGTCATTTCCCCTGCCTCCCGTGCATCGACCAGTCTTCCCCTTCGTCAATCCTCCCAGAGAGCGGAATTCCACTTTGAATGCTCCCTTGACAGGCCTGTCATCACCGATTTTGTTATTGTCACCCTCAGAGAAGAGTCAGTTAACCCTATCCCCTCCCCTGCCCCCTGCCCTCATCCCACTCCGGTTAAGGATGAAGCGTTGAACTTTGAGATGCCGGTGGGGACTGCACATAACGAACATAGCAAGGACCACATGCAAGTGGATTTTGTCAACAAGGAAAACGCACCCAATGAAGAGAATGATGACAAAAGGGATGAGTACTGGTGCAGAATTGTGGAGGAGTCTCCTTCTCTAGCTCATGACCAGTGAACTTCGCGACCCTCGGCCTTCATCGGTACTGCTGCTCAATCATCTTGGGAGATTTTTTGTTTTTCTATATTACTCTTTAGCTGAAAGAGCTGAATGCTATTATCGTATGTTTATTTATGCTTTGTTAAACTATATGGACAATAGGCCGGTTTCCCTTGCAAGGGTGGCTAGACTTCATCCTACAGGACTGGTTTCCCACTCAGAGCAGTCCAGAAATTTTGTTAATCATGGATATCAAGCCCAAATTTCAGGCTTACATAGCTAAAGCTGAGGAAGTTTTGTACCAGTATGTTATATAAATAGAATTAGCATTATTCAGAAAATTTAAAAAAAAATAATAATAAAAAAAATAAAATAAATAAAATAAATAAATAAATAAATAAAAAATCTTAATTTTGCTTAGTCTCCTTTGGTAAAACCTAATTCTAGTTGGTTGCCAGGAATACAAATTTTATTTGGTTTTTCCCTTGTGAACAAAACTATATTGTCTTGCTTTCATCCAAAATGTTGCAAATGAAAGCCTTTATTTTTGGCTTTATCATGGCACGATGATGAATTTAAATATTGATCTAGATTCTGTATTAGAGAAAAATGAGGCAAATTGGGTTTAATTTACTACAATTAGGGTTTAGTTGAAAAAATAATGGTAGTATGATATTATCTGAAAAGTACTTTTTGCCTTTATGATAAAATCACTAGCACCAATGCGGGGAGAGGGTCGTTGAAGTTCATATGAAGGTGGAATTTTTTAGGAATATGGAGTAATGAGTGAAAGAAATATCTCTTCATATCCCCTTTCGATCTGAACTAGCCAATTTGGGGTAGCTTCACACTCGGTGAGAAATGGTATCTTCCAATGAAATAAAAATTTCTTTTTGGAACTGCTTTAGTTTTTTTCCCAAGGGACTACACTACAAACTATGGATTACCTTTGGCTTAGTTGAAAGTTCTGAGGGGTAATTTTCTCACCAAAGTTGACTGGCACTTTAATTTAGTATCACTGCTCTAAATGAAATTCATGCTGCATGGATTGGACAGATCACTGCAAGGATAGGACCCTTATCCATGACTCATAATGCCACATGAGTATGATAACCTCTCCATGGAACCAATGTACCATTAGAAAATTTATGAGTTTATTTGTTTAAGTTTGGGTGCAGGTGGAGCTTCACTAGGACTATGAAGTAATGAAGAAAAAAATATTTATTCATCCTTCCTTTCAATTTTAACAACCCAATTTGGGGCAGCTTCCCACTCCGCAGAAAATGGAATCTTCCATTGATTTTTATTTTTTTTGGAACTACTTCAAGAAACTTTCGCAAGGGGACTTGTATTACAACCTGCAAATTTTTGTTGGGTTAATTACCAGTTTTGAGGGGTAGTTGTCCCGTCAAAATTTTCTGGAACTTAAATTTAGTCTCATTGCTTTGAATGAAATTCATGACAAATGTATCATAAATATGATGGAAAGAATGAGACCCTTATCCACGGATTATAATGTACATGAGTATGTTAGCCTCTTCGTTGAACCAATCCAACATGAGAAAATTTATCAGCTTAAAATGTTTTAAAGCCTATCAATTTTTTAAAGCTAATCCCAAAGAATACTTCTGCACTTAAAGTGTCACCTTTCCATCACTGTAGCAATAATTAATAATTTTCCCAAAGGCTACATAATCATTCAATAGCCACACCATGTAAACCCCACATAAAGGAGCAGTATGCCATGTAAGATTTAATTTTGGGTCATTGTCACAAAAATTGCTCTAGATTTCCATCAAACCATAGTTTGACAGATAGTATGTTGCTAATATATCTAAGTATGTAAATCTTGTGTTCCTCAATCCATGATCATCAAGGTGGTTTAATCTCTATAGGCATTTGGCTTGACCTTAATAAGGTCGATCTATATGTAAAAATCGATCTAGAAACTTTTGGCTAATCAACCATAGGTAGAGGGGATTTTACTATGCCAAAATTTCCTAGGCACATATTTCGGCCTAATTGTAAGCATGAATACAAGTGAGCACAAAAGTATAAGCACAGGCATCCCCAAAGGGGTATGTCAATGGGAAAAGAGTTATCAAAAATTGAGTTGAACGAGTGTTAGAGAATGATTGGAATGGAAATGGTGGAAATATTGAATTGAAGAGTCAATTTACTAAAAAAGTATATAAGATATTCAAACAACGGTGATAACAACATAGATGTTTGCACCTAGAATTGTGTACCAACCCCATACTAGGAAAGTATATCAGTACAAATGATAAATCAACTTCGTCATCTATTTTTTCAAATGTTGTTTTCAAGAGAAGAAATATTGTGTGGATTCCTTTTCCCATTCCACACTTTCCCATGAAGCAAGCGCTATATCCAAAATAATCTACTTCTGAATAAAACCCATTTACTCTCAGTCGATACAAGTTGAAACCCACTGAATTATTATGGTTAAGGATTTTCCTAGAATATTATACAAGGCATTAAGAAAAACAATTGATTTCTAGGAGCTAAGACCTAATGGTGTACCTAGATGAATATTCTGGGATTAACTTGATCATTGAAATTCCATATTCCCTATATTCTAGAATCTAAATAGTTCCCAAGGGCCAAGACATGCAGAACATGTCATTACCAATAACCTTCATATCTTGAAAATCTCACAGGGAAGGCCATATTTCCGAGGGATTTCTCATCTTTCATCCCATGAAGCACTAGGAGGACATTCTCTTTCAATATGTTCTCCAAGCATATCTCATTCACTACTCCACAAATTAGTAGGGATAACACTCCTCGTCTATCAAGGGCCAAGACTCACTAATGTGATACATCAAAAAAGTATTATGCATAAATAATTTTTAAGTGGAATGTGAATGTATCTTTGATCTTTTCCAGGTCCTCAATCAAAATTCCCTCTAGATTATTGATCCTCTAATTCTAATTTTCGTGCTTGAAAATTTATTGGAGGCTTCATCACCCTTCACTACTGTAAATGATCCTTGATTATGCCCCCTTTGGTTCTATATCCTTCCTTCCATTTGAGTATACAGTCCTCCTTAGTCATGTTTTCTTGTAGGGTGAGCATGACATTAGGAATATCCTCCTCAAGAAGCATCCACACCTCAATTAATTATGATATTCCTTTTTGTTATGTCTTCTTTTCTATCTTGTAATCATCCTCCCCCATCCATGAAGGAACTTGACTATTGTTCAAATAGCTTCCACCCACCATAGTATATATTCATCATTGTCTCATGGTCTAGGAACCAGATTGTAGACATTTGTGATCAATGTACATTATTGTTTAGCAACAACATGAGGTACATTCAACATGAAAGGAATAGAAATTGGAAGGTCACTCCACCCACTACAATGATAAAGTGTTATTTCATATTTTGGAGAATAGATCCCATCTAATATAACTTTCACTCTTTCAATATCCCTCCATACCAAGCAAAATCATCCTTTGAAATCCATATGTTTTAATTTCTAGTTCACATCAAATATTAAAAATATGGATTTACAGCTTGACCAACATCTGTTTACTCCTCCTGAGAGGGAATACAAAAATTTTTCTTCCCTACATCCCTCCCACTTTACCATATTAAATCCACTCAAGAGAATCCATTCAGCAACTGGTAGTGAATTATCAATCCAATCCAAAAACCATCTACAATCTATTGCAATAGACACATCACAAATGGAAAAAAAAACTATTCACCTACCTGGAAAGCCACACTTATTATTCAAATCCACACCGTGAGGCACAACTATTGAACTCAATTTAGGTTCTAATTAAAGAATAATATACATAGAGTTCGTTCATGGTTAATGGCCTAGAAAGAACCATGCCAAAAAATTCCATTCGTGAGTGCTAAAAAGAGCTCAAAGGCCGTAGTCTCGACCTCCTGCAAGCACAAGACATCAACTCTTTGTCTTGAATGAAATCCTTCATTAGATTCATTTGGAGAGGAGGGTTATACCCTTTGCATTCCAAGATCAAACAATAAGATTCATCCCGCAACATCGCCTTTCATGTTCAGTGCCTCGAACATATGGTTGATTAACATATCCTGAACACCTTATGTGACATACTATGTGTCATTGGTTATTTCACTATTGTATGTAATATTCTTCACCATATTTCAAGGTTTGGGAGGATGGTTTATTTTTTTTTCCATTTTTAGAACATTTCCTTTTACCATTTTATTGCATATTACAGCCATCATAATTGTCAATAATTTTGGATTGATTCTCTCTTTCTGATTATCAACAATCTTCAAAACTTCCTTATTTATTTCCTTTTGGACATGTCTACCTTTGGGCCTAACTGGGTTTCCCCTGGGAATTTCAGCCACCTTTTCTAAAGAATTTTCTATGCTAGTCTAATCATATTTGGACACTCTTCTATGAGGGAATTCCTTAACATGATGATATGACACCTGGCATTCAAGACATGAATTTGGAGGGTTAAGATATCTCAGTTGCTGATTAAAAGTTCTACCTCTTCCAGCAAGCTTAGTATATTGGTGATGTTATCACTCCACCGTATCTCTAAGGCTGATAAAGAGTCCAAACAAAGGTAACTGCAGAATAATGTTTTATCTTGGTAGATAGCCCTACCAAACTGGAGAGGGATCTCTCCACAAATTCATAGCCAAGAGGGTTGGATGAATTAGGGTTTTAGGATATGTATGAGTACAGGGGTTTGTTTGTTTGAATTGGCTTGTTGGATGGGTGAATTAGGTAAAATAGGCTAGGTCAGGGAAAATAAGATTAGGATTGTAGTCCATTCAATGGGGCAAGGTAGGTAGGAATACTAACTCTTTAGGGTTTCAGGGTGAGATGGATCAAACTAATGAGGAGCTAGAAAGAGAAAGACAATGCATGTATTCTTTCTAAACTGAGGAAATGAGACAAACTATGAAGATTTTCCCAAAACAGAGCATAGAAGATGTATTATAATTATCAACTTGAAAATCAAAATATAATAGAAATGAAATGGACCATGGAGAATACAAAACTTTGACACATATGAAACAAAAGAAGAAACAATGTTAAATTTCCATACCACAGGTATCCCAAAGAAATAGCTGCAACTCTTTCATTATTTTCCTACCAAATACTGATTACACTAGAGTCTCTGAGCTATGCAAAAACATCCAACCTATGAGATGAGTCAAGAAGTGAAATATATAGACATCAAATAACCTCTCCCAAAATCGGGGGTCGAATCCCTAAGTTGAGGAGTTGTTCCACCAAAAAATGAACTGCATACCTAGAGTGTATGAAGGTCAAACTGACTCATCCCTCACTTTTTGGCCCAAAGAAGCTAATAAAAGTGGCTAGGGTGACTCTATTTGGTCTTCTGAATCCAATGGTGCTTTCATTTTTGTCATTGGAGGTCCCTAGAAAAAGCACAGTGCCTAGGGCGCTGCGCTTTTGACAATGCTATTGTGCAGAACTGTCAAAATGTGCAAAAGCTAAAAAAATTTCAAAATTTGCCCAAAATTTCTTGAAAATTGTGCTATGGAGGCTGGATGAAATTTTCTAAGCAATGAGGGATCCCTCTGTAAGTATTTCAAGCTTGTCTCCCTCCATTTTTTTGGCTAGGGTTTGCTTATGTTTTTCTTGCAATTGCTTAAGTTTGATGCTACAAACCTTGTTCCTTGTGATGTATCTGTTTGAAATTTTTCTGAGCATATTTTTGTCCTTGTTTTCATTTTGGAGGAGCTTCTCAAGATGTATGTTGACCCTTTCAAGCCATGTTTCTCTATCATCCTCAACCTCCTTAGCAATCCTTTCCTCAAAAGTTAGTTTTTCATCTTCAATTCTCTGCTACTGTAAAGTCGTTTTAAGACCTCTTGTTTTTGGAATTTTTCTACTACTTTGGATGTCATGCTGGTCAAAGTCACTAGGTGGCATCATAGCTCTACCTCTCTTTGTTTTAAGTAGCTCTATCTCCATGAGAATTTTCTTATCCTTCAGCTGCTTATTCTCCTGCTCGAGAAAACAAATGACAAACTTAGTTCTTTCTAAGTTAGTCCGGAGCTCTCTAATTTGGGCATCCTTCTCTTTGACAATCAAATTGGAGGCCTCATGATCATCTTGCTCATCTAAGTCGACAAGGTCAAATTCTGTCTCTATCTCATATAGATCTTCCTCCTCATGACTGACTTCCTCATGAACATTTTCCTCTGTCATCTTTTCCTTTCCCTTCTGTACCTACTTTGCTTATGAATAAGGCAAGGTCCCTTCCACTTTCCATGGAGAAAACACTTGCCTATACCCTATCTGATATGTTCTAGCCAATGTGCCCATTTCATCCCTTTTAAGCTTGCTTACCATAGCTCTGCTAGGTGACCCAATATGACCCCGTAATGGTAATGATGGTGGTGAAATGGGTGTAGTAGGCTGATACGATGAAGGAGTAGGTGTTGTGGGCTAAGATAGAGGAGGCCTATCTTCAACACGTTGATTAGTAGGATGAGATGAAGAAGTCATATCTTTAGCATGTTGAGCTTGTGAAGCTATGAAGATATCATTGGCAATGAAGGTGTCCCATGAAATATGCAACTGGTTAAGGTGATGGAGGACAATGATCTTGATGAGAGAGTGGTGAAAGAGGTTGTTCATTTGTTGGTCACAATCTCTCCTTTTGACAATGTATGCCATTCTGTCTATGCTCTTGAGCAGATAGTATGGGATATTTAGCAATTTGACTCTTGTGAAGTGCATAAGAAATCTAATATGATATGTATAGAGTCTTGAGAACCTTCCTTCAAAAGAGAAGTACTTCATGATGATCTTCATCATGGGGGTATACCTATCAAGAAGGTGGTTGAACGGAAAAAATCTCATTATCTCATTTCTATACGTTGGCTTGATGAATGGTTCATAATATTGATCATCCAAGTCTTTGGATTTAAACCACCTCTCACCCATGTTTGGAATCCCTATGGCAGCAGAAATGATAGATGTAGATATGGTGAAGGTTATGCCTGCAAGGGTAACCTAATTGTCATTGAGGTTTGAAATGAAAAGTCTTCTCAGAATAGGATGGTGTTGAATTCTTTCAATCATATTTCAGAAATGAAGGAAACCAACATGTTGAAAGCAAGAGACTGCCATTGGTGAAGCCATCATTTCTCTGGTGTTGGTGGGCTCAAGCCTGATGATTTTTCCTCCCTTATGTGGCCTTCTCTCTTGTCTATCCTCCTCTTCCAGTCTGTCTTCCTCTTCTTGTCTATCCTCCTCTTCCTCCATGTAATCTATGTCTTCTTCCATGGTGTTTTTTCTCAAGAAACCCTAGGGATGAGGAAATGGGAGTGCAATGTTGAGATTCCACAAGATGATGAGCTTAGTGAAAAGAGTCACATTCACTAAGTGGGCCTGCAGGCTATTTTTGGCGCAAGTTCATTTTAGACTATGTCTATTTTTAGACATGGTGATCATATTTTAGAAGTTACAGGATGCTATTTGTGGATGGTTGGTCAAGTTGGAAAAATAGATGAAATTCTATTTTTAGAATATTGGGCAAATTCTATTTATATATCGTCAATCTAAAAACAGATGCATGTCAATTATTATTAGCTCTTAATAATAATAAGACTCTAAAAAACAACTTATTCTCTTGGAGCACTTAATTTCAATATACAGATTTGTAAAATCAGTGGGCTGAAGGAATTACGCAATTCCTAACGGTTTACTAGAGTTAATGCATGGAGGACTCAGTTAGAACTGAAGTGGCAAAGTTATGAGAGAGTTGGAAGAGTAGTTCATGGAATTGTATTCAGTTTAACTCAGTTAGACTCAGTTGAGCTAGTTGTATATAATCTAACTGAATGACACACTAGTGAGAGTGGATTGAATTAATTAGCTAATTAATTCAAAAATAATAACTCATTAATAAACTGAACAATACAACAGTTAACTACAGTGCATGTCAGATCTAGTGGAGACCTAGTGCAGAGATAGGTGAAAGGGTGTGATAGACTATCTGTTGTGACCATAGTGATGCATGATTTGCATCTACATATACATTGGAGTTGCCAATGATAATCACGCAGTCAAGGAGAGTGGGATTGCATAAAATTGGTCTTTGTAATTAGCTTGGATTGCGTAGTGGAGGCAAGCTAGCAGGAGGGCAGAGATTGGTGCATGGATTTTCATATTTCTTCTATGTTAGTTTGTGACAATTGATTGTACTGAGAGCTTGATGTACTAAGCTTTGTATGAGGATTGCTACATGATCTCATTGATACATAATATATGATAGTTGGGGTTTTTAGCTTCATGCTTTCTCGTTAAACAACTGTGTTATGTGCGATTGTTTTTATTTATGCTTCACATGTGTGTGCAATTAATTTTCCGCAAAATATTAATGGTGGAATGATTCTGTATTTCGCAAGAAGTTAAATATTGTGAGATCAGGGGAATATGGATGTATGCATGCTTATTGCATACTAATTTCTACATGGTATCAAAGCAGTGTTAATTCTTGAAGATTGAAATTGTGAAGAATTGTTGAGTTTGTGCTGGTGGACAATTCGAATTTGCTACAGAAGATTCTTGGTGCAGAAGTTGAGTATACATTGAAATGTCTTTCAATGGGTTGCAATTGGAGTATGCCCTTGATGGGAGCTCGAATTACATAGCCTGGAAGGATAGGATGGAGGTTGTGCTGGAGGATGATGGACTGAAGGAGTTCATCGATAGCGATGTTCCTAAGTTTGGATCTAGCGATGCTACATTACTTGACGCATGGAAAAAGAAGTCAGCAAAGACAAGAAGAATTATGTTGGATGCTGTGAAGGACCATATTGTGTCCAACCCTCATAGGAAAGCCACTCCATTATTAATTTGGAAGGCTTTGAAATATTTTTTCCAAAGCAGAAGCGACTAGAGGAAGTTGGCGCTTAAAGACAAGCTCAGAAAAATAAAAATGGAGAAGGGTGACAGTCTTCCAAAATATCTCATGAAGTTTGTCCATTGCAAGGATGAACTGGGAAGTGTGGGGGTTACTGTTGATGAAGAAGACTTGGTGAGCTTGGCTCTCCTTAGGCTTCCTAAGAGTTGGCATAGCTATGAAGACTCTGTCAATGGATGAGAGAAATTGTCGGGATGGGAGCGACTTTGGTCGGATCTTGTGCAGGAGGAGATAAGGCGGGGTACCAGGGATGGCTCTTCATCAAAGAATGAAGATGAAGAGAATTTCGCTTTGGTTTCCAAGGGAAGGAAAGGGAAGGTGACGAAATTTCCTTCAAAATCTGATGCTAAAGGAAAGAAGCAGGATTTTTCAAAGGTGAAGTGTTTTCACTGTCACGAATATCGGAATTTCGCCACTAACCGCCCACAGAAGAAGAAGAAAAAGAAGGTTGTTGGAGCTACAGTTGGAGAGGCCTTAGCCTCACAATTTGAACTTTATTTCTCTTTGATCGCATGCTTGGTTTCAAGCTATATGGGATTGGTGTGGTATATTGATGGTGGTGTATCTTTCCATATGACGGGAGACAAGGAGTTGTTTAGTGACTTGGAGGAGAAGGACCTCCAGATGGATATAGAGATTGACGATGATGGTTGATATAGTGAAACTGGCATTGGGACCATTACCTTTGAGAGGGAGTCTGGTAATACATTCTTGTTGAAGGATGTTATGCATGTTCCAGGTCTGAAGAAGAACTTGGTCTCGGTTGCAATACTGGAAGACAAAGGTTATGATGTTGTTTTCAGTGAGGGAAAAGCCTTCCTTCGACATAAAAGAATGGGTCAAACCAAGAAGATAGGGGTTAAAATTAAGAATCTCTAAAAGCTGGAGGTAAATGGTTGCGCTGCAATGGTGGGCAAAGAAAAAGAAGTGGTGAGCCGGGATGAGGGCGAATTATGGCACAGGAGATTGGGCCATCTTCACCATGGCGCTTTGAAGATTTTGCAGCAGATTTCTACCCGACTTCCCAAGGGTACTCTTGCACAATCATATCAGTGCAAGGGATGTAATATGGGTAATTTTGTGAAGACCACCTTTCATGAGAAGGAGAACCGTGCTTTAGTGATCCTGGAGAGAATTCACACAGACGTGTGTGGATCTTTATCGATTGCTTCAACAGAAAAACACAGGTATTATGTTATATTTTTTGATGACTATTCTTGTCGATGATGGATCTTCTTCATGCAGAAGAAGAGCGAAACATTCTCAAAATTATGTGAGTTCAAAGCATTGGTGGAGAAGGATCTGGGGAATCAAGTGAAAGCTCTACGGAGCGATAATGGTGGTGAATACATCTCAGACGAATTTAAATACTTCTCTAGCAAAGAAGGAATTCAAATAGAACTCATAACGCCTCATAACCCACAACAGAATGGGGTTGCGGAGAGGAAGAATAGAATGACCATGGGTGTTACATGAAAAATTTTGCATGAACAGGGCCTACCGATGCACTTGTGGGAGGAAGCATGCAACACTGCAGTTTATGTGCAAAACCGTTGTCCTCATAGAGTACTTGGCATGAGTACATCTGAAGAAGCTTTTAGTAGTAAGAAGCCTGATATTTCTCATTTGAAGATTTTTGGCTCATCTCTTTACATTCATGTGACAAAGGATGCCAGAAAGAAGTTGGAGCCGACTGCAGAAGTTGGGATATTTGTGGGGTACACAGAAACACCCCATAATTATCATGTGTATTTTCCAGGCAGTTGGATGACTATGGTGCGATGGGATATAAAATTCAATGAGGTGAAAGCCATGAATTTGTCGCTTGAGAGGGAGCTACACTTGCATGCAGAGGAGAAACTTCTTGTTCCCAAAGATGAGCCTCTATATTTGGATCAGCCACAAGAGGAGATTCATGGAGTGGAGGGGTCCACTCATTCAAAACCAAACATGAGACAAGGTAGAAAGCGTACCACAGAAGCTAAGAGACTGAAGGTTGATGCAGCACAGAATGTAGGAGTCCCTACATCACAGCACAGACAGAGACAGTCACCTGACTGTTATACTGGATACATGGCTCTTATGAGCAAGTGTATCATGATAGAGCCATCTTCTTTTGAAGAAGCAGTGCAGGAGCCCACATGGGTAGATGCCATGGTGGAGGAGTATGACTCCATTTTCAGAAACAATGCTTGGGAGATTGTTTCAAGACCGGTGGGAAAATCAGTTGTAGGAACAAGATGGATATACAAGGTAAAGCAAGCTACTGATGGGAGTGTCGAGAAGTATAAGGCAATATTTTTTGCATGGGGCTTCTCACAGATCGAGGGGATTGACTATGAAGAAACCTTTGCACCTGTCGCACGACATTCTTCCATACAGACCATCCTTGCTCTCTCAACGCAGATGGGTTGGCACATTCATGAAATGGATGTGAAGACTGCGTTCCTTAATGGGATCATTGAGGAAGAGGTGTACATTGAGTAGCCTGAAGGATTTGAGATCTTCAGTAGCGATTCGCATGTGTGCAGGCTCAAAAGAGCATTGTATGGGCTGAAGCAAGCACCACGTGCTTGGTACACTCAGATCGACAACTATTTCACTAGACTTGGCTTCAATAAGAGTGAGGCGGATGCAAACCTGTACCAAATTGTGGTGGAGGGTAAAATTTTAATCATTGTTCTTTATGTTGATGATTTAATACTAACAGGTGATGGGTATTTGATACACTCATACAAGGCAGATCTTGCAAAGGAGTTTGAGATGAAGGATTTGGGCCTCCTTCATTATTTCCTTGGATTGGAAATATGGTAGCGGGAAGGTGAATTGTTTGTGTCTCAAGGCAAGTATGCTCGGGAGATACTGGAGAAGTTTCACATTCAAGGTTGCAAGCCTATCGACACCCCTCTTCTAGGAAATTGGAGGAAAGAGGATGCTACATCGTCAGAGGTAGTGGATGCCACTATTTATCGACAATTGGTGGGTTCGCTCATGTATTTAGTCAATACAAGACCGGACATATGCTATGCGGTGAACCAGCTGTCAAAAGCAATGGTTAAGCCTACCAAGCTCTTTTGGAAGGCAGGAAAGCATGTCCTGAGATATCTCAGGGGCACATCTGAATATGGATTATGGTACAGACAGACGAATGAGGTGAAGTTGCATGGCTTCACGAATGCAAATTAGGCAGGCAGCCCAACAGACAGAAAGAGCACATCAGGAGGGATTTTCAGTATCAGATCTACGGAAGTTTCTTAGTACATCAGGAAACAAAGATCCATTGCACTCACTTCAGTTGAAGCAGAATACATGGCAGCAAGTCAAGCTGCATGTCAGGCTATATGGATGAGGAAGTTCCTGGTTGGTTTGTTTGGTTCACATTTAGATCCTACGGTGATACATTGTGAAATTCAGAGTTGCATTAAAATCTCGGTTAATCCTGTGTTTCATGATAGATCTAAACATATTGATATCCGATATCATCATATCATAGATTGTGTGCAGTGGAAGATCATGTTGCTTCAGTACATTCCTACGGAGGATCAGGATGTAGATATTCTAACGAAGGCGCTCACCAAGAGCAAATTTGAATACCATAGAGGCAAGATTGGGGTGAAATATAATCCCTATCTTGTTGAGAGGGAGTGTTGAGATTCAACAGGATGATGAGCTTAGTGAAAATAGCCGCCTTCACTAAGTGGGCTCGCAGGCCATTTTTGGCGCAAGTCTATTTTTAGACTATGTCTATTTTTAGACATGGTGATCATATTTCAGAAGTTTCAGGATGCTATTTGTGGATGGTTGGTCAAGTTGGAAAAATAGATGAAATTATATTTTTAGAATATTGGGCAAAGTCTATTTATAGATCGTCAATCTAAAAATAGATGCATGTTGATTATTATTATTAGCTCTTAATAATAATCAGACTCTAAACAATAACTTATTCTCTTAGAGCACTTAATTTTAGTATACAGATTTGTCAAATCAGTGGGCTGAAGTAATTACCCAATTCCTAAGGGTTTACTGGAGTTCATGCATGGAGGAATCAGTTAGAACTGAAGTGGTAAAGTTATGACAGAGTTGGAAGAGTAGTTCATGGAGTTGTATTCAGTTTAACTCAGTTAGACTCAGTTGAGCTAGTTGTATCTAATCTAACTGAATGATACACTAGTGGGAGTGGAGTGAATTAATTAGTTAATTAATTCACAAATAATAATTCATTAATCAACTGAACAATACAATATTTAACTACAGTGCCTGTCAGATCTAGTGGAGACCTAGTGCAGAGATAGGCGAAAGGGTGAGATAGACTATCTGTTGTGACCATAGTGATGCATGAATTGCATCTACATATACATTGGAGTTGCAAATGATAATCACGTAGTCAAGGAGAGTGGGATTGCATCGAATTGGTTTGTGTAATCAGCTTGGATTGTGCAGTGGAGGCAGGCTAGCAGGAGGGCAGAGATTAGTGCATGGATTTGCAGATTTCTTCTATGTTAGTGTGTGACGATTGATTGTACTGAGAGCTTGATGTACTAAGCTTTGTATGAGGATTGTTACATGATCTCCATGATACATAATATATGATAGTTGGGGTTTTTAGCTTCAGGCTTTCCCGTTAAACAACTATGTTATGTGTGATTGTTTTTATTTATGCTTCACATGTGTGTGCACTTAATTTTCCGCAAAATATTAACAGTGGAATGATTTTGTATTTTGAAAGAAGTTAAATATTGTGAGATCAGGGGAATCTGGATGTATGCATGCTTATTGTATACTAATTTCTACGTGGGGATAGGTTTAGGGAGTGAGGATAGGTCTATTAAAAATTAGTGATATGGGGGAAGGGTTTGTTGAACTTAGGGATGTGATAGGGGATCAAAATGTTTAAGGGACTAGGAATTAGAATTTTATTACAGGGTTGATAGGACTGCCTAGGAAATCGAGATGCCTATGACTTAGGTTTTAGGGGAAAAGGAACTTAGGGAAATGGATATAGTGTTTTAGGGGTAGGGATAGGGTTTATAGTGATGTAGGAAAGGAATACAGGGTTTATGGGCATCAAATTGGGAATGAGGGAGTGAGATTAGGGTTTTTAGCTAGACAAACTACCATTTTTTCATGAAAAAACAAACACCATGAAATTTCTCTTGAAGAATACAAGGAAGAGGTAAATATGTCTTACTTACTTGATAATAGGTGATAAGAATCTTTGGTGGATGTTAGAAGCAGTTTGGGTGAGTTTTGGAGCTTTCTGGGCACACTGGGAAAAAGTGCAACACCTTACCCAGAAGTGCAGTGCCCTTCAGCAAAAAACACATCACACTTGTCCAAAAGCACAACGCCTATTCAAAAAGTGCAGTGCCACCCTCCATAAACGTAGTTCCACCAAAATTTCAAAATTTGACCTTGCAAATCGGTTTTTGAGCTAAGGGAGTGCGAGCTCTATGTTTGAAATGGAAAATGAGCTTCTTCTTTGTCTTATGGTGGTCTTTATACATTGACGAATTTGATGTTTTGTGCCTTGGGACCCACTTTCTCTTTTCTTCTCTTTCACTTTACACTTTGAAACTTTACCCTTTCTCTTTTTTACTTTATTTTTTACAGATTGATCATTTGATGAATGAGAACTCTTTACATTTGACTTTTGAAGCTTTGTTGGCATGTGGAACTCTGAGTTGGAAACTTGGGAATCATGAACTTATCACAAATTGAGTGACATGACATTACATAATGAAAAATAAGAATTACATTTTGAAATAAAAATTACATCTTGAAATAAGAATTACTCCTTATAAATCATCTTTACATGGTAAAGATAGGTTATTTTGTTCACATTCTTCCTTGCTGCTCTTATGCAATGGAAATGATTTATTATTGGACCTTGAAAAAACCTAGAATCCTAATGAAACCTTGAAAAACTCTAAAGACCTAATGAGAGCCTTCAATGAATGAAATTCATGGTTACATGACTAAACAAGTGATAAAAACTCATGAATGATGGTCATTCAGAAAATTACGAAAAAGACCTAGCAAGTAATGGAAATTTAGGAAAAAGTGATTTTTATTTTATTTTAGGGCTACCATCAGTGAGTAAATTTTGGAATGATGACCTAGTGAAATGACAAAAATTTCTAAATGAGAACCTAATATGATATGAAAAGAGGATTTTTTATCATTGATGGTAGGATGCAAATACTGACACTAACAGGTGCAACGGTTTTTCAAATTGACATACAAACAGACTCGAGGAATTTCTTGATATGTGGAACACTCTCTTAGACAACACAAATAAAAACCTTCCAACGCCTCTCTGATATTCACTTCATACCTCTTAACTTGATCTAGCATGTTGGCGAACTCAATGAAAATTGAAAATTTGGCTTGATTGAAGTTGGAAGAATTGAAATCTTCACTCAAGGATTGAACGTAAATGATGGATCCAACTATGTTCCAAGTGTTGTGTGGTAGAAAAATGCGAGCAACCTATTTTGAGTCAAATATAAGTGTTAGGTAGTGATAACCCAAGGCCAAAATGGGATTACAGGAATATATTATTCTTTTTCCTCCAATGATGTCCAAACTTCACACCATTACTGGAAATCCTATTCTAAAGGATTTTTCTAGGAGAAAATCTCTTTTTTTCGTAATTCCCGCTTCCTTTTGGTAAAGGAAGGGGCATGGTCAAGCAAGGAGGGAAGATTGGGAAGAATGGAGTCTTCTTCCATATTGGCATACATTTATTCTATTATATATAAATACTCACACATGTCCATCCCTGCTTTCAGCAATATCTTAAGGTCAAGAATCTGCAAGAGATTTTTTTCATGTTTTATCATCCCTTGAATCAATGAGTACATTATCCTCATCTGATTATTCTTTGAATGTAATTGTATAATACACACTCTTACAATCAATTATAAAATCCTAAGTTTTTATAATGGATATCTGGATCAATAGCTAAAAATGGTCTACTTGAAACCATGGTATTAATGGTTGGGTGAGAGGGAATATCATGCATTAATGTAGCAATTTTCATCTGCTGAGGTAGCTGCTCACCGCTACAACATAGTGGAAATGTTAAATTAAGTAAGGGTTTATGTTTTGATGTTATTCTCTTGAGATATATCTATATATGAACTTTAATTGTTTAACATACCTTTTTCTTAGACATATTGTTATTAATTTACTCATTTCCCTATATTTTCAAATGACCTAATGATCTAGTATGGCAGTTGTAAAATATTAGGCACAATTTGTAGGAAGCTATAGTAATTTTTAAACTCTGCACAAATATTGGTTGGTATACTTTTTCTTCTTCCAAATAAGCTCTTCCATATCAATTTTTTCACAAAGTTTGGATAATTAGTCATTATATTTTTTTCCAGTTATGTTGTTCCTGAATATGCAATGACTGGGCATCAGGCTATGAAGGATGACGTGTATCGTTATGGCGTAGTGTTAATATAATTTCTTACTAGAAGGAAACTAATTGATATGTCACAACCACCCGGGCAGGAAAACCTGGTTACATGGGATCTGTCTCTCCTTACAAGAAAAGTGGGCTTGGAAGTATTGGGGAACGCTGCATTGGGTAACAATCTCCCCTTCAACAACAAACTTGAAACTATTACTTCCATGTGTATTCAGCCTGAAGTTTAACATCTACCATTTATGGGCTAGGTTTTACAAGCTTTTAAGCTTGTTTATAATGATACAGATGCAAGAAATGGAGGTGGATCTACTAGTTTTAGTCACAGAGGGGAGGCTAATGCTCATGATATAAAGGTCAAGGATGGCTCTAGTCAATAGTGGCCCCATAGTATTTAGTATGTACCTGATGGCAGTTATTTTGTAACAGTTAATTATGATTTAGGTACCCTCCAAACATAGGAACTAGAGACAGAAAGATCACTTTCAGCATCTTCTTTGTTGTCTACTTCTAGAAGATCATTGAGGAAATTATCAGGATATTTTAGGAGGCATAGTAGTTCTGGTCCCCTAAGAAAAAATACAAGTAAATAACCTTGGTATGGAATTAGGGGTCTGACATGGGGTAGCATAACTAGGCATGGGGTCAAAAAGAATGAATATGTACATGAGCTTTGGAAATACTGCTTTTTTATATTTCTTTCACTTGGTTAAGACATGTATGGAATTCTGATTATTAATAAACAATATAAAAAAGAAAGTTAGTTTTTCCTCCAGGTAGAAACTTTCTAAGCCATCAGATATCTTAGCCAAAAATTAATTTCCTTGTGTTGATAATCTTTCCATTATATGACATCATGTTCATATGTTGACTATGATCTTTACTATTGATGGGTTATTATAATGAATGCTAGTTTACAATTAAAGTGAAGCGTCGAGTTTGATGCTCTTTACAAATATGTTTACCCAAATTATTGAGCAACATAATTTTTTGAGGGAAAGGAAAATATTCACACACAAACAATATTTTTTCGACATTCTACAAGAAGGAAATTTGGCTTTCTGAAGAAATCTTCATTTGAACATTAAGTTTCTTAAATGACTATGGTTTATTTCTCACCCCAGATTCATAGACCATAATATTGGTTTATAAGGCTGTCTCAGAAACTATTGAGAAAGCACTACATGCAGGCAATAGATTGTAAGAATTTGATCACATTTGGAGATAGATCATTCTAGTGATGCATTTATGGCTCATGGTACATTGAGTATTTGTCTATGAGCATTAAACCCTCAATGTAATTTTTTTTTTTTGGCGGGTTCACTTCTCAATAGAAAAATACTATAGTTTGCAATTTGGCTTCTTTGTGAATTCTTCTCAAATACACTGAGTATATTGAATTCCAGGATTTAAAATCTTTCATTTCTTTCAACTGAATATACAAAGAGATTTGTGACTTATAACCTTTTTGTAGTTTGTTTTTTAAGAACTTTTGTACATTTCCTTTTGTGGAGACATAGAAGCTTATTCTTTTAAGCAATGGAATTCGGTTTCCTGCAACATGACATATATGATTGAGGAGTGCTCTTCAATTGAACACGCTAACAAGTATATTATTATTCGTGAACCTTGAGACTGTCAACCATGCCACAATCATTCACTCATGATATGGAAGCCCAAATCAAATACCTTTATCCACAAAACCAATTGTTTCTCTACATTGGTAGGAAACTTGGGAGCATCTCTAAATTTTTCAGTCATGGGAATATTCTATGAATGCATTGTTAAAAATTAGAAGAACATCTACTAAAGTATAGATAAAATACTACTAAATTTTTTGTTCACCCATCTAATAGAATGGGTAACATCTATATTTTTGAAATTTACTTCAAAGAAGTATATAGTTAAAATTCTTGAAACTATTGTTTTTGGTAATGCTTGACTATTAGGCTTCTATAAACGAATAATGAGGGTGAATTCTATAAGATGTTGCAAATATTTAGTAGAAATTCCAAAACTATGGTCTCCCTACATCTCCCTCGTTTCTGTAGTAAAAGGAAAATTGAAAGAAAGATTATAGTAAATTATCTAGAATTTGGTCAACTGGTTTTCTCAACGCATAATATATAATATCTCAAGGGTTTTTTAAATATGGGTTCAAGTTAATTCAATATACAAAATTATAAGTTAGAACCACATATATGTGGCACATAGTTGTTTATGTTTTTATTATGCTTTAGTTTTTTTATGTGAGTGGGTGGGGGCTAGGGGGGATGTGGAGTAATCTCAAATTCTTTATTTGCATCTTAGTTTTCTTTGTCTAATCAACTCATTATGATAATAGATATCTTTAGGAGGTAGGTGAATGCTAGAAGGTGCAAATATATAATAGACAATAGGAATTGTGATTACTTGAAAAAAATAGGTCAATATTCCCTAAGCCCTTAAGGAATTCTTTGCTTCTAGAAAGTTTCCAATAAAAGATCTAGTTCAGTCTCCAGTAACACCTCTAAAATAATATTGTATCATCTTGGATAAGAAATCAAGTATCCCTAGGAAAATCCATGACCTTAGTGTGTTAATCATGTTGGAGGTCTCAGTTGAGGAGATACTATTTGCATGTATGCACATGCAAGAACATTAATGGGAAAGTTCAATGGAGTGACCTTTCCTCCTTATGTGATGGAATGATGAGATGCATATCTACCTCAAAAAAGAGTTGTAAAGGGAGGATTTCTCTTTGAACATAAACGGAAAGGAATTTTCAACTTGGAATTTCAACTACAAGAGTATCTTAAATGAGTACAATGGGGGTGCCATGGTTCTTCAAGAATAATGATCTTTTTATGTAGCACTGGTTTCCCATTTATACCCCCCCCACCAATGAGGTAGGCTCTTAAAAAATTTCTTGTCTGATCATATTGGCTTATTTTATTGATTATTTTAAGGTTAAAGAACTATTGGTAAAGATACATGGGTTGGATGTAGGAAATTCTTTAAGTTACTTGATGATCTATTTAATATAGTTAAATAAAAAACAATTATGTACCCTCAATTGGTTGGTTATTTCCTCAAATATTGGATTAAGTGCAGGTAACCCACCACATGAAAAAACCCATATCTAAATGGTACTCTCTAATGGTTAAGTTTTTGATTATATGCTTGGTTTCCTCAAGGATGAATTTTTTCCAACCAACTATATATATCCATGACTTATTTTTGCCAGCCAACTATAATTAGTGTATTAACACCATTTTCTGAAAAAAAAAATTATAAGTTCATTGTTGCAGGTGATATGATTTTGTTTGTCCTTGATGAGAAGTATCATGAAATTTTATTTCATGTTTCTATCATTTCAATGGTTTGTACATTGTACATGAGTTTTGATTTATTGTTTTTCTCCATTAAGGTAGATTGGGTTTCTGGATTTTATGCTCACTTTTTGTCCATGTTTTTCAGTTATGCGCTAGAACTATGCATGGTTGTCAGTTAAAGACAATGGTTATCAACAAACAATGTGAGATTTAAACATGTTGCTCCATTAATGGGAAAATATCCTATCACAGTTCATTGGATTGGTGGCACTATGGATAGTTGACAATTGACCAATCCCAAAATTGACTAATGTCACTTTAATGTACTATGGATGCCATCTCTGTTTAATGTAATTTAAACATGCTCAAATTAGTAGATTTCGTTGCTGGTTAATTTTTTCTTATCATCTTTATTTTTTTCACTCTAATCCTATTCTCTATGGATCTTTTTTTTATTCCCCTAGATCTATTCTATAAAGGTATAGGGGGAATGAAGTGTATTTTTGTGATGTGTAGTTTTTTTTTTCTTTGAGGTTTTTGTGTTCACACCCCTTTGCTAGTTGAAGTACTTGTGGGAGGACATAGTTATTATTGAGAGGCAGAGAGTGCTTTCCTTGTATCCATACAATTACATGTTTGGATACTCATTCTTGGTGTGGATTTCGTAGTGTCTGAATGCCCCTTTGATATTTTGTTGGTGTAACATATATTAGCCAAACTTTGTGCTTACAATCTTTAATATCTATTTAGTAGTTATGTTTCAGGATCATTTTTATTGATTGTTTTGTTTTGACATCTTTAATTAATTAATAACAAGAAGCACTCCCAATTACTTTTCTAGACCCCGTAGCTAGTAGGATTCAAGAATGTAGCTTAGTATTTATAATTGCATCATATATACTCGTTGTTTTTGGATTTTTGCAAATCAATCTTTTAGAGGCATATTTTTGTGCCGTCACAACATATTTACATGATTCACAAGGTGAGAAATAAATATTTCTTGCAATTGAAGATTTTAGATTTGATAATTATAGGTTATTTATAGGCTATCAATGTCTTCAAAGTTTCACTTCTATTTGAGTATTTAACTGAACATATTGAGTATCTTATACATGGATATTTTCCCTCCACCCACTTTTCATAATTTCCATAACTATTAGGTAGAAAATTCGATGTTATTTTTCTTTTTTAGTAAAATATTTTCCAAGCCTTTACAAAGTTTTATAATTTATTGAAAGTTGTAGAATTTACAATTTATAAAGTTTCAAGATCTATTTATTTAAATTCTAATTCTTTAAAGGGTGTTATCTCAATGGAAGAGCACCTTCTTTAAAAGAAGGAGGTTGGTGGTTCGATTCCATCGTACTTGATATTTATGTGGAATGGTGATGATCAATTGTTAGTGACAAAGACTCTTTTGACCATCACCAATGAGCTGATGGTGAAATTTTTTGACCCTCACCAAAATATGAAATGGTGATGGTCAATAAATGCCACCATATATATGCATCAATATTGACAACCATGAAATTTCCATCACCATAAATCGAAGTTGTTCATATGAAATGGTGACGGTCACTATCCATCATTATAACCATTATTCGTGACAAACCTTGAATGTCACTACAACACTTATACTTTTGGCGACACCACATTTGGTGATGTTATATTTTTTGGTGATGACGGTTAATTTCCATCACCATTTCTCATATGAAATGGTGATGGTGACTATTCGTCATTATAAACCATTATTGGTGACGGACTTGAATTTCACCACAACACCTCTACTTTTGGTGACATTCAAGTTTTGGTGATGAAGGCTCTTTTGACCATCACTAATGAATTTATGGTGACATTTTTCAACCCTCACCAATGTACTTTATTATTTTAGTGATGCAACTAATTATGGTAGGTGTTGGAGTATTCCATTTGGAATATGCTTTTATATTTATTTTCTTTTTCTTAAGAGATGGTATCAAGGCAAAATCATTTGGCCATTGGTTTGACTTTGGTTGAAATAGGCCATTAATATTTGTGCCCCCTTCATATTTTTTCCCTTTTGGTCTTCATTCAAATATTTTTGAATGTTTTCCAACCTTATGTATAAAGTTTATCCTTATTAATTGAGTTAGCTATACACCAATTTTAGTCATTGTTATCTAACAATATTGATCATTTGGAAGATGGGGATGGTGTGGTTCTAGGACTTGCCTCTCAATTTAACATTTATTTATTAATTGGGTCCCAACACACCTCCTTCCTAAATTCCATGCACCTTCATTCTTTAGGGATTACAACCTAATGTTATAATTACGCAAATGGATGAATGAAAATACAATGTTAAGGAAAGTGCTCTTGAATGCCTTGAAGTGCCTTGGATTCATATGAAAACTCTTAGCTAATTTTTCTATTGCTTCTATTCTCAATGCATTTCTCAGTGCAACTCCTTTGCTCACCATTCATTAGCTAGCATGCCTTCTTGTTTTTCTTCTTTTGTGGACAGTTTATGGCATAGTATCCATGCTCATGACAGTTGAAACATTTCACCTTTGATAATTATTTCTTCTTACCTGCCTTGCTGGTCTCAGATTTAGAATGGGACACCTTCCCTTTTCATTTCTTTGCCTTTCCAACAAAGGAACATTTCTCCTCATCATTAGTCTTTGATGAGGATCCATCTTTAGTGCTCCGCCGAATTTCTTCTTGTGCCAAATCAGACCATAGTTGCTCCCAATCTGGTAGCTTATCCCTCCCATTAATAGAGTCCTAGTATCTATGCCATCTATTAGGAAGGCCTAGAAGAGCTAGGATCACCAAATCATATGAGGAAATAGAGATCCTAACACTTCCAATCTCATCTCGACATTGAGTGAACTTGGTCAAGCATTTCTGGATAATGTCACCCTTCTCATTTTGATCTTCCTGAGCTTGTCTTTCAGCGCCAACTTCCAGTGGTCACTACTATTTTGATACATATCTGTTAAGGCCTTCCACATTACATATGAATTCTCCTTCCCGTGGAGGCTCGAGACAATATGGTCTCGAACTCCCTCTACATTAGGGGAATTTTGAGGTCTAAAATGGGCCTTCTAAGGAAATTATACAATAATAGTGGAAATAATAAAATAAGATAAGGTTACATCATCAAATTTTAGAGGGAAAAAAGAAAAAAACTACTTTTTCAACTGGTATTTTCAACCTATTTCCCTATGGGTTTACTCAAATTTCGAACGATAACACTCATTGGATGCATAATTTGATTCCTCATCCAAGGAGTACCCATGTTGCATACTTTCGATGGAACCTGGTACATGAAAAATGAGAAATACATGAAAAACGTGACTGCAATCACATTTTTTCATGTATTTCTCATTTTTTTTGTAGTAGGGTCCATCGAAAGTATGTAACATGGGTACTCCTCGGATCAGGAATTGAATTTTTCATCCAACAAGTGCTCCCGTTTGAAATTTGAGTTAAAATTTAGGGAGATAAGTTGAAAATACAAGTTGAAAAGTAGTTTTATTATTTTAATAATTTTTAATCTTTTTACTTTTTTACCCCAAAAATGGTGAATCATCCCCCATGGTTGACATCATCATCTTGAATCCTATTGGTTCTTATAAAGTTTATTTTTTTTGTACATTTTTCTTAGGAGGCTCATTTTAGACCTAAAAAGTTCTCTAATGAACAAGATCCTTCTCGCCTTTGCAACATTCTTCTTCCATGATTCATGAAGTTGGTTATCTGTTGCTGTGAGTGGGGAATATCAGTATCAATGAATTCCTTCTATTGATTGTCCTCAAGCATTGCCTCCATCCTATCCTTCCATGCAATATAATTCAAATTACCCTCGAGTGCATATTCGAGTCTCAATCCATTGAAAGACATCTTGATCTGATGTTGGATACCAAAGAATAAATCTCCAAATTCGAGCCTAATCAAAACAAACTTTGTTCTTCTCTTCTTATTATGATTCCTGGCACTCCGATACCATGTAGAAAATCTAACAACGAGATTCAATATGATCTTATAATGTACTAAAACAAGATACTGAATTGATCTAAAATTGATTGTTAGTTAATGATGTGCTAATATATGTTTCAGAATTAACATTAGAATGCTTTGGTTTTCTTATCATACAAGGGTTTATACAAGTGTTTATGAGTGACAATTCATTAAACTTGATGAGATTAAGTGTATTTCATGAACTTAAAATCATGGAAACTCAATTATGAACAACAGCATAATAAAACAAATCAAACACAAATAACAGAGACAAATGCACAAGTTTTTCATGAAGGAGTTAGCCCCTCTTGGGCTAAATCTCCTTGGTTCATCTTCATAGTGTGGGCCTTTGTATTAGCTTCAATTGTACAAAAGTGTTGTTTACAGTCTCCTGTTTCCTCTACAACCTGCTCCAATGGCTCCAAAACATCAAAAGCTACCAAGAATTACTCTTCCTCAGCCAAAATTGGTCGAAAATTGCCTCAATTATGGCAAAACCAATTTTTCCTAGTTTTTCTTCACTAAATCTAGATGTCTGCCAATTAACTCTGCTAAATGTGGAAGTCCGCCGAATCTGGTGGATCCGCCAAAGGAGTCGCCAAGATAAGTATGCGATTAATGTTAAGATAAGTGGGTGATAAGTGGGGTTAAAGTGCATTTATCACTAACCCGCACTTATCGTTAATCTCAGATTAATATAACATAACCCACGTATTAACATATTTAAACTTGGCTTAAAACTCCACTCAAATTTCCCACCGATTTACTTTAGCGCTTGGTCATCATACGTGGTCGTGTGTGAGGGGGCTGGCCCCCTCCAAACCCCCAAACTATGCGGCCATAATCTTTAAATAGATGTGAGAAGCCTTATGGTTAAGGAATTTGGTGGAGGGCGTAGTGGTAAGGTGTTGGCACCAGAGGTGGGTGGTCGTGGGTTCGACCCCGACCCCTGCCATAAATTTTGTTGAATGTGGCATTCAAATCTGACCATAGTTTAACACTTTGCTTTAACAATATATATGTTCAAATATATGCATTGTGCACATTTTCCATTCGACTATGGTTTCAGACCTTTGTTATAATATGTATAATGCGCCCAATTTGTTTTTGTAATAAAAATAAATATGCCAACCACCTTTTCCATGGTGGGGGGGCACATGGCAGCATCCGTATGCACCATGTGGCCCTTCCCCATTGGCCCAAAAATTCTACCATATAAAAATAATCCACCATGGTAGAAATTTGCAACTTAGGAATACGAGGAAAAATTCAACTTCCCCAAGCAACATTGGCGAATCTGGAGATGACCCTCATCACAGTGTCACTAGTGACGAGATCTATCCAGTCGTTCAATTCTGAAGCATTTCTAAGCACTTTCATTTTCTAGCTAAATACTGAGCTCCTGATCATTCCTCCCCACTAGAATCCTTTTGGACCCCAAAAGATACTATCAATTGTTTAGCAGGTCAGGGTACAGCTCCCTCACCTTTCAATCTCCATCCATTTGGCCTTTGAATGATTTTTTCCCTTCAGTCCCACTCTAAGGTATTTGACATTCCCTCTTCTTGAAGTTCTGATTCTTCTATCAAGTATGAGATGTTGCTGAAGTTCATCAAGATATTCAGGTGAGAAAGAATGTATTGATCGCAACTGAACATACTCTCCTTGATCATCAATCAAAGGAGGCTCAAACAATCTAAAATTCTCAACAGTAACGACAGTATATATTTTCATATAAGGAGGCAAATCTAGCTTAAATGCATTAGTACGTCCAATCTTTTCCAAAATTTTAAATGGACCATAACAGATTGGCTTGAGACTTTTACCTCCCCCTTGCAATATTTCTTTGCTTATATACAACCAAACATCATCTCCAACCTGGAATTTGGGATCAACACGGTTTTTTTCATGCCTTGCCTTGTAGTTTCTTTGACTCTTTTCAAGTTGCTCTTGCACTGTGTGATGTATCAACTAAATTTTCTCAATGAACTTTCTTGCATTATCTATGTCACTATGACCATCTATAGTGGCATATTTCTCAAAGATGAAGTCCAAAGGAGATCTTGGCAAGTCACCATAACATGCCTCAAATGGCGATGTGTTTGTATGCATGTTGAATGTAATGCAATTTTTCATCCCACAACTTCGGATGCTTGTTACAATAACCTCTAAGAAGATGACTAATTGTCATGTTTACCACCTTGGTTTCACCATATGTTTGTGGATGAAATGATGTACTCTTCTTCACTTTGTTTCCATCATGTCCCATAATTTTGACCAAAAATTACCAACAAACCGGGAATATCGATCACTTACAATAGAAGTAGGAAGACCAAAATGAACCCATACATTTTGAAAGAAAATATTAGCGGTTTGTTCAACTATAATTTTTTTCTTACATGGCATCAAAAGACACATTTTGCTAAACATATCTACCACAACATGCAAGTAATCATGACCTTTCCTTGACATAGGAATACCACCTACAAAATCCATTGAGATAATCTCCCAAGGATGTGAAGGAACCAGAAGTGGAATGTACAATCCAAGTTTCCTGTTACTAGGCTTACTTGTTGCACATAAATAACACCCTCTAATAAAACGAGATACACTATCAATCATGCATGGCCAATAACAATACCTTTGGAGATTTGCTACTGTCTTTCCTACACCGAAATGTCCAGCAACCAATGATGTGTGCACCTCCCTTATGATACTCTTTCTTTCTCCCCGAGGTATACATAACCTGCCCAAGCGATACAAAAAATTGCTAGGCACAAGATAATCTAACTCTTAATTTTGGTTTCCTTGACTCAAGCTTTCATACACATCTTGAAATTCACTATCATATGCATATTTTTCAATGTAACTTTCATGTATGATTTAATTGTGCTTGATTATAATAGATTAATTTACAATAGGCCTAGAGATCATATCATCTACGTTATTGTAGATTCTCTTTTTGTACCTGATAACCAAATGATTTTTTTGTAGAAATCCCATCCATCTGAAATGTCTCGATTGTTGCAACTTTGACTGTGATTGTATGTACTGCAATCGCTAATGGTCGGTATGGATAATGGTATCTTTCCCCATCAAATAGTGCTTCCATTTCTTTACATTTTTTACCAATGCATATAACTATTTATCAAGGGTGGGATAATTAGTCACAACTCGATTAAAATTTTTAGAATGAAACGAAATAGGCTTACCATGCTACATGAGCACTGCTCCCATAACATAATCACTTGCATATGTTTGGATCTCAAATGGCTGTCAAAGATCTGGAAGTGCTAATACCGGTGCTGAACTTATATTTTTATTTAAAGAATCAAATGGTTTTTGTTATACATCTCCCCAATGGAAGAATTTCTTGACACTTGTCAATGCATGTAACAGAGTTGCAATGGAAGAAAAATTAGAAATGAATTTCCTCCAATACTCTGCTACCCCAAGAAAGCTTCTTACCTCTGTAACTGTATTGGGCTTGGGCCAATTCAGAATGACCTCTACTTTGGAAGGGTCTATCTTCAACTCACCTCCTCCAACAATGTGTCCCAAATACAATAAATAAGTATTACCAAACATACACTTCAACATATTTAAAAATAATTTATCTTTTTTCAAGACATGAAGTACCTTGTTCACATGCATGACATGTTATTCTCTTGATTTGCTGAATATAAGTATGTCATCTAAGTAAACAATGACGAAATCATCTAGAAAAGTAGCTGGAGCATTTTTTCGACCAAATGGCATAACTAACCAATCAAACAATCCTTGTCTAGTTTTGAAAAAAGTTTTCCAAATGTCCTCTTCATCTATTCTAACTTGATGATAACCACTTCGCAAGTATAACTTAGTGAAATATCTTGTTGAAATTTGCAAAAAGAAATAGTGAAATTGGAATCTGAAAACAACATCCAGAAGTGGCTACCATGGAGGCTTTTGATTTAATTATTTATTAATTAAATTAGAAGAAATGTGTGTCAAATTTATTTATCCTTTAAATAAATTGGACAATAAATTGTAATCTTATCTCATAATCACTTGTAATAGTTAACTAAGTGTGATAGACTCAGTTATCTCATGAAATTCAAGTTGAGGGTGGTTGGTGAGGCATGTAGAGTGACTCTATTTGTTTTAGAGTCCAAGTTTCAGTTAGTGTATTAGTTTAATGGATGAGAAATCAATTAACTTAATTAAGTGAGTTAAAATCAGTTTTAATAGTTGTAACTGGTTGTTGCACTAGTGAGAGGTCAAGTGAACTAAATCAGATTTAATTCACATGTCATGATCTGTCAAGTGACTAATGATTTACTATTAATAGCTACATGCATTTCAGTTATGATGAAGACCCAGTTGAGACAGAGGTTAAAGGGAATTTATCTATCAGTTGTATTTATAGCAAATTTCCCGGGTGAAATTATATACATCACAAGTTTCCCATGATGTATTTCACAGTCAAGGAAGGCTAATTATCCTAAATAATAGGGATCAAATAGTCATGATAGTGCAACAGACTCTTATGAGAAGAGTGCATTGTATTGTTTCATGGTTCCTTGGTTCATTATACAAGAGAGATAAAGGGTTGTAGCAGCAAGCTTTCCCCAGGAAAAATATCTGTGTTGTGGATTGATTTTCTTCTATCTTTTAATTGGTGTGATTGTGCGATCGTGTTTATTTTTGCAATTAATTTGTAGAAGGATTCAGTATCTTGCTTTAGCATATCGCATGATCGGATTGAATCATTTGGTATACATATTGTTTTTATAATTTCTACATGGTATAAGAGCATCATAAATCACAACAATGGAGAAGAAATTGAGTTTTTGTTGAATAGTATTCAAACTTACAGATAATTTCTTTGGAGCGACAAGCGGATCAAGAAGGATTTCAATGGATTAAGATTGGAATATGCACTCATGGGAAGTTCAAATTATATCGCATGGAAAGACAGAATGGAGGCAGTTATGGAGGACAACGGGTTGAAATAATTAATTGATAATGGTATTCCCAAGCCCACAAGACCAGACGTCGCTCTTCTTGACACTTGGAAAAAGAAGGTAGCAAGAGCGAGGAGGATCTTATTAGAGGGAGTTCGAGATTACATTCTCTTGAGTCTCCATGGCAAGGCGAATCCATATGCTATGTGGAAGGCCTTGAAAAATATGTTTCAGAACAACAACGACCAAAGGAATTTGGCGCTAAAGGACAAGCTTAGGAAAATAAAGAAGGAGGAGGGCGAGACGGTACGAACATACTTGGCGAAGTTCACTCAATGTCAATATGAGCTTGGAAGTGTTGGTGTGACTGTAGCAGATGATGACTTCATGAGCCTAGCACTTCTATGCCTTCCCAAGAGTTGGCACAGTTACCAAGACTCAATGAATGGGAGGGAGAACTTACCAGATTGTGTGCAACTTTGGTCGTATTTGGTACAAGAAGAATTCAGGCGAAATACCAGGGATGGATCCTCATCCAATACTGATGACGAGGAAGATTGTGCCTTGAACAGTTAGGAAAATAAGGCCAAGGGAAATAAATACCAAGGTGAAGCAGGAAAAAAATACTTGTACAAGATCATATGTTTTCATTGTCACGAGCATGGGCATTATGCTAAAAATTGTCCACAGAGGAAGGCAAACAAGAAGGAGCTTTCAGTTGTAGTGGGTGAAGCATTGGCTTCACAGTTCGAGCTTGATTTTACTCTCATTGCATGCATGTCCAACATTATACTGGTATGCATATGATATCTAGACAACGGTGCCTCATTCCATATAAAGGGGAATAAAGATATCTACAGTGACTTGGAGGAGAAGGACCTCCAACAGAACATAGAGTTTGGAGATGACGGGAGGTATAACGTGACCGGGATAGGTAGAGTTACATTTTAGAGGGAGTCTAGCTCCCCTCTTAGACTAGCAGATGTTTTGTATGTGCCAGGCCTAAGGAAGAATATTGTCTCCATAGCGGTATTGGAAGACCGTGGTTATGAGGTGATGTTTAGAAAAGGAAAGGTGTTACTTAAACACATAGCCACGAGATAGGTGAAGTAGATCATTTCAAGAGTCAAGAAATTGTATGCTCTCGAGGTTGAGGATGCATGAAAGGCTTTGAGGTGCAAAGAGGTGGCTAATGACTTAGTGGTTGAGAGGGAGAAATTATCTCTCAACATTCAGCCTAAGAAGTAGTCTCAGAAGGTTGTGGAGAAGCCACAATTGGAGAAGTAGAGAGGAGACCGAGTGGAAGAGTCCACTCAAGCAGAGACCTCCAGGAGGGGGAAATTTCGAGCCAGAACGACAGAGGCAGTACATGCAACTATACCTCCAGGTGTGAGGTGGGGCGATGTGTAGATATGATCCCAAGAAGAAATTTGGGCAGGGTTCATTGAGATGGCGTGTCTCATGGATTGAACCTGGCTACAGTGAGCCCAAAGTACAACAGTAGCAGGAAGGATCGGTTAGATTGATGCAGTAATATGTCAGGAAGACAGAAATCCGAGTGCAAAGTGTCAGATATTGGAGCGTAGATCAGAGTAGGAAGTAGTGCATAGTGCATGGATGCAGATGTCAGCAGCGCAGAGAGTCTAGTAGACATGTACAATAGCTAGCAGCAATTAGAAGACTCTAATGACAGATGCATTATACAGATTCAGTTGTTTGGAGGCTATTCAGTTTTAGGAGAGTTGCATGTGCAAACAACACTAGAATTGTTGCATGCATAACATTCCAAAGGTACCGGATCAAGACATATTGATTCCTTTATTGTTGAGAGGGAGTGTTGAAATTTAGAACAAGAAACAATGAAATTGGAATCCAGAAACAACATCCATAAATGGCTACCATGGAGGCCTTTGATTTAATTATTTCTTAATTACATTAGAAGAAATGTGCGTCAAATTTATTTATCCCTTAAATAAATTGGACAATAAATTGTAATATTATCTCATAATCACTTGTAATAGTTAACTGAGTGTGACATACTCAGTTAGCTAATGAAATTTGAGTTGAGTGTGTTTGGTGATGCATGTAGAGTGATATTTTTTTTTTTTAGAGTCCAAGTTGCAGTTAGTGTATTAGTTTAATGCATGAGAAATCAGTTAAATCAATTAAGTGAGATAAAATCAGTTTAACTAGTTGTAACTGATTGTTGCACTAGTGAGAGGTGAAGTGATTGTTGCACACGTGCCAAGTCCCATCCTTCTTTGGTAACAAAACAATTGGTGAACCACATGGCGAAGTAGATGGGCATATGATACCTTTGTTTAGAAATTATTTAATTTTATGTTTGATTTCCAAACTCTCCATAATTTACATGTGATACATACCAATGATTGGAAGTGGAGCATCCTGCTGCAACTGAATCTCATGCTAAATTCCCCTCTTGAGAGGTAACCCATTGGTTCTTGAAACATCTCGCCATGCTGACTTACCACATCAAAAAAGTCAGATTTTAATTTTTCATCACATCCTTCAAAAGATTCATAGTCAACAACATCCTTTTTCTTGATCATGAGAAGCACAAAATTTTTACTTGCATTAACTAGCCTCTTCATTTTCCCTACATTAAATAAAGAAATATTTAGTTTCTTGTGATAAAATATCACAATATACTCCACCCCATCCTTAAGAAAATGATATTTGTTCTCATGGAGAAAAAACACCACTTTTCATGTCATACAAATATGGACTTCCCAAGATAACCCCAGAAGTCTCAAGTGGAACCATATCTAACTCGATTTCATCAACAAATTTTGCAGTAATAGCAATTCTAAATATGCATTTCCTTGTAACCTATAAATTGGCATTCTTAGCTATACAACCCAAAGGGTATGGTTTATGATGTGGTATGGTTTCAAGGTTAATTTTTTTGACTAAGTCTTCTGAAATCAGGTTTGCTTGTGACCCACTATCAAACAATGCATCAATTTTTGTATGATTTGAAATCACTCTAACATGGAAAAATTATATTCTTATGTCTTCATTTGGAGTGTTATTGTGACTCTTTGAGGAACTATTAGTTGCTATGGCTTCCTTTCCTTTGTTAACCATGGCTACAATCTTGGTCTCATCTCCTGAATCGGATCCAAGATCTTGTTGTGTGGTGGCAGCCATATTTTGTTTCCCTTTGTTATTTGGTTTCTTTGGCCTTAGTTTGGGATGTAGTTTCCAACATTGGGCTTCCTCATACCCCTCTTTGGAACAATTTTTGCATGTATTTTTCTCCCCTTCTTTACTGATGCTTTCATTCTTATTTCCCTTCCATGTTCCTCCCTTCTCTTTTCCCTTATCATTGAATGGATTCTTCTTACTACCCTCTTCCTAAATGTTCTTTCCCCTTACTTCAAGATGTGTGGCTTGCACACATACTTCATCTAAGTTGTTTGGGTTAAACATAAGGATAGTATGTTTTATGTAGGAATGTAAACCCCCAATATATTTCAAGAGTGTGTCTTGTCAATTCAAGTTTACTCCTAACAACAAAACCCTCTTTCTAAAATCCTGAGTGTACTCTTGAACAATTTGGCCTTTGAGTTTCCTAAAGTTTTTCCAACTCATTATTTCTTTTTTAATATAAGCTAATGGATAAAACTGTCTTTTAATGGAATAAATGAATTCAACCTGTTAGGGTCCTATAATGATAGGATTCATAATTTTTGAATTGAATTTGATTGGTCTTGTAATATGTACATACTTTGCTTTCTGCAAATTGTTTCCCCATATTAGAAAAATTAAAAAATGTAAAGAGGGTAAAATTCCTAAAAGAAAAATCAAATGAATTGAAAGAAAAAGATAAAAAAGAATAGAAAAATGGACCCCAAACAAAAAAAAGATAAAAATAAAACATGAAAGTGATGCAAATCCAAATGCCACTACTGTTTACTTTACTGCAAAATAAATATTATGTGCAGCTTGTTCAAAATTCCATTTTCATGAAGATTAAATTTCTAGAAACTTAGTTATAGGAGAAGTTAACTGATCTATTATAAAATCAGATTACAGTGAGGATAGAGCAAGAAAGATAAAAAATAGAGATTTTGTTTTTACTTCAGCAGTACAGTTCTTTGCAGTGAAAGTGATACAGGGGCATTAGACACTAGACAACAATGTAGGAGGTTTTGTCCACATGTTGTGGCTAGGAGGGTCCAAAATCATTTGAATTTGTAACAGCAAGGTGTCAATACCTTAGCTGCCAGTTGCATTTACATTAGTTAGAGTCAATAGAAGTCGAATAGTTAGTTCAATCCATCTGTCATGCTCAGTTATTCGAATAATGTAATTAAGTTTTGTTAGAAGATAGACAGTCCTCACCAAGGAACCGAAGAGACACATTGTAATGCATATAAATTGTATCCCCTGAATGTATTGAGGGAGGAGATTTTCGCAGTGAAGTTTGTGTGTTAAGATTTTGCTTCAGTTGAAATAAAGCCAATTTTTTATTGACTATCTGCGTGTGATTGGATTAGTCTCTGTGTGAATTGTTTGGTCCCGAGCATATTGAATCTTCGGTCCTGTGATTAATTCAATGAAGAGAATTGTTGTGTGAATCTCCGCAAACTCCTGTCTAGGGTCGATTGTGGATTTCCCTGGTGTCATCGAAATACATTACGTAAGAGACCGGAATGATATATTAATCATCGTCACAGACTCTATAAATACTAATCTTGAAGTGCGTAACCCGGACTTAAACGTTGGTCAATCACTGTTCAAAGGCTGGAAGCGGTTTTGATCGCACCGCCTTTGCGGGACAAGCAGTATTCAAGAAATTGGAGTGATCACATTTTTTGGAGGACACGTGGCATAGGGCAGGTTTCCAAAACTTCCCTCATCGTGCGTTAACGTCCGACTGAGGAGGTAGCGCGATATTGACGAATGCCGTTGATCTGGAGGAAGGCTCATCGAATGGTGATCGCAGTCAGAAGTAGCATGGAGGTTAACCAAGGTATGGCATGTGTATTTAATTGAAATCCGCCGATTATATGTGTGGGTTCAGGGCCTAAGGTAGATTGAAGTGGTTCTTTACCAATGGCATCAAATTTTTAATATTAGTCAAAAGGTATAAGGTGGCGGACTTAGGATTGTCGTAGATTATATTGCGCGGGGGGATTAAAGTCCAGAGATATATTTAAATTAAGCAAGGTCGGACTAAAACATTCGTCGTCGATTTCCATGAATTAAGGGGGATTATGGACAGGATTTGGAGGCCAGCTCTCCTTGGGGGCTAGACTTTCAATTTTGTTGCTTTCAATTGTGGTATCAGAGCTGTTGTTTTTGAGTTTTTTTTGCAGAGAATAAACATGGCAATCCGAGTTGGTAGAGGTGTTGGTAGAAGGAGACCCGTTGCCAATGCAGAAGTATTGGAGACCTTACATAGGGTCCAAGCCAGAATGGATGCCATAGAGCAAAGACAACCCAGAGATCCTGAAGACATTAGTGAACCTGAGATAGAAGAAGCTGGAGAAATTGTTGAGATTCCTCCTGACATGAGGCTCCTCAGAACTGTTCTGGGGTCTGCGGTTAACCCCAAGATTGAAGTGTTGAGTTTTGCAGGAGGACTGAATCTAGAGGAGCTGGTGGACTGGATTAATGAAATGAACGAGTTCTTTGACTATGAAGAAATGAGCGAGGATAAGAAGGTCAAGTTTGCAGTAACAAAGCTGAAGGGAAATGCTGCACTTTGGTGGGATGGAGTGCAAACAGAAAGAAGGAGATTTGGCAAGCATCCTATCAAAAGCTGGACCAGAATGATGGCTAAGTTAAAAGGTAAATTCTTGCCTAGTGATTATCAGCTAACATTGTTTAGGCAAATGCAGAACCTGAGACAAAGGTTGCTGACAGTAAAGGAATATACAGAAGAATTCTATAGAGTAAGTATAAGAGCTGGGCAATTTCAAGACACACCAGAGAAGACTACCAGATATGTGAATGGTCTCAAGCTGGAGATCCAAGATGAGATTGGTCTCCTGTCTCCTAAGACAATTGAAGAGGCCTATCAGATGGCCTTGAAAGCAGAGGAGAAACTCTTGAGGAATCAGTCTGCCAAAAAGAGAGGTACTTTTCGTGGAAAGGGAAGTTAGGGTGGTAGAGGAAAGCATACTACACCCAGAGATGGAGCTAAGAGTAGCTCACCTCAGAATGCATCTACAGAGGGTGATGCAAGAGGCAGAAGGGGTTCTTACAGAGGAAGAGGAGGCAGAGGCAGAGGTAGAGAATTGAGGTGATATAGATGTCAACAAGTCGGACACAAGCACTATGAGTGCCTAGAGAATGTGGGTGTTGGTCCAAGAAATGCTGTTATTTCCCAGGTTGGAGAAGAGGCAGCAATTGAAGAAGAAATTCTACCAGAGAGGGGAGAGTCCTTGGTGGTAATAAGGTCATGTTGAAACAAACCAAAGAGGTCACTAAGCCTGCACAAAGGAAGACTTTGTTTAGGAGCATATGCAAAGTCCAGGGGAAATGCTACCAGCTAGTCATTGATAGTGGCAGCATAGAAAATCTGGTTTCCACTGAGGTGATAGAGAAGTTGAAACTGAAGACAGGGGAACATCCAACTCCCTACAGGGTGTCCTGGCTGCATAAAGGGCACCAGCTGATTGTAAAAGAACAGTATGAGATAGAGCTGCAAATGGGCAACTACAAAGACAAGGTCCTGTGTGATGTGATGCCCATGGATGTGTGTCACATACTTCTGGGTAGACCTTGGCAGTTTGACAGAGCAACAGTGCATGATGGCAAGAAGAACACTTACAAGTTCTTCAAGGAGGGGGTACATCATACATTGATACCCATGGAAGAAGGAGAGCCATCAAACAGAGTGGTTAATCCAAAGACCTTGTTACTGAGTGGGAAGGAATATCTATAGCAGATTGAAGAACAATAGTTAAGCTTTGCTTTAGTTTGCAAACCTAAGGTAGTTCTTACTTCTACAAATATTTTTGATTTGCCAATAGAAATCCAAGAGATGTTAGACAATTATTGTGACATTGTTGTGGATGATTTACCTGATGAGCTGCCACCTGTGAGAAAGATCAGCCATAAGATAGATTTTATCCCTGGTTCCAATCTGCCAAATAAGGAAGCCTACAGAATGACTCCCACAGAAAATGAGGAAATCAGGAGACAAGTACAGGGATTGGTGGACAAGGGACTAATCAGAGAATGTTTGAGTCCATGTGCAATACCAGCAGTATTGAGCCGAAAGAAAGATGGAGGCTGGAGGATGTGTACTGATTCTAGAGAAATCAATAAGATAATGATCAGGTACAGATTCCCTTTGCCCATAGTTGAGGATTTAATGGATTGTTTGAGTGGTGCTAAATATTTTTCAAAGATAGATTTAAAAAGTGGATATCATCAGATTAGAATAAGAAAGGGTGATGAGTGGAAAACTGCCTTTAAAACGAATGAAGGACTGTATGAATGGATGGTAATGCCTTTTGGGTTGTAAAATGCACCTAGAAATTTCATGAGAATTATGAATGAAGTATTGAAAGAATTCATCAGTAAATTTGTGATAGTGTATCTGGATGATACATTAGTTTTCAGCAAATCCAAAGAAGAACATTTAAGGCATCTTAATTATGTCTTGAAGAAGCTGCACCAAGAGAAACTACTGATAAAATTAAAGAAATGATCATTCATGAAGGAAGAGTTGGTGTATTTGGGCTTTGTTGTCTCTACAGAAGGATTGAAGATGGACCCAGAAAAGGTTAAGGCGATTGTGGAGTGGCCCTCACCCAGAAATGTTTTTGAGGTAAGAAGTTTCCATGGACTTGCTAGTTTTTACAAGAAATTTATAAGAAAATTTAGTAAGATTAATGCACCCATAATTGAGACAATAAGAAAGAGCAAACAACCATTTAAATGGACTTTTGAAGCAGAAAGAAACTTTAAACTTTTGAAGCAAAAGATAACTGAAAAGCCTGTTTTGATTCCGCCTGATTTTGCTAAACCATTTCATGTGAAGTGTGATGCCAGTGGAGAAGCCATTGGAGCTGTGTTGAGTCAGGATGATAGGCCTGTAGCCTATTTCAGTGAAACGTTGAATCACACCAGAAGGAATTATTCCTCTTATGAGAAGGAATTCTATGCAGTTGTCCAGGCATTGAAAAAATGGAGGCATTATTTGATGACCAAAGAATTTGTGCTATATTCTGATAATCATGCTTTGCAGTACATTGTACAGCAGCCCAAGTTGAATCATAAGCATGCCAAATGGGTTGAATATCTCCAAGGTTTTAATTTTTTTTGAAACATATAAGTGGCCAAGCAAATAAAGTAGCTGATGCTTTGAGTAGGAGGCACATGCTTGTTCAAGAAACCAATTTTGAAGTTGTAGAATTTGATTTTCTCAAAGAACTGTATAAAATAGATTAAGATTTTAGGGAAGCATAGTGGTGGACTTGCTAGAAACTTTGGTACTGATAAAACTTACGAGCAACTGAGTCACTTCTATTATTGGCCCAAGATGAGAGAAGAAGTGGAAAAGTTTGTGAAGAATTGAAAAATCTGTCAGCATGCCAAAGGAAGGAGCCAGAATGCAGGATTGTACACTCCCTTGCCTATTCCAGATAGGCCTTGGGACATGGTGATTATGGATTTTGTTCTAGGATTTCCCAAGACTCGGAGAGGGAATGATGCAGTCTTTTTTGTAGTGGACAGATTTTCCAAAATGGCACATTTTATTCCATGTTATAAAACTAGTGATGCCACCCATGTTGCTAAATTGTTTTTCAAAGAAGTTCTTAAGTTGCATGGGTTACCCAAGAGTATTGTTTCAGACAGAGAAACCAGATTTGTGGGCCATTTTTGGAGGACACTGTGGAATAAACTTGGTACCAAAATGAGTTTCAGCTCAGCTTATCATCCTCAGACTGATGGACAAACTGAGGTAGTGAATAGGAGTCTGGGAAATTTGTTGAGAAGTCTTGCAGGAGAGCATCCCAAGCAGTGGGATCATATTTTTCCTCAGGCAGAATATGCATATAATGACTCACCAAATAGAAGCATAGGGTAGATTCCATTCCATATTGTTTATGGAATGCACCCCAGAAGAATATCAGAGTTAAGAAATCTGGGAAAGGTATAATTAAGGAGCGTTGATGGTGAGGAAGTTGCTTTAGAGATCCAAGCCATACACGAGCAAGTGAAACAACAGCTACAAGGCAGCAACATCAAATAAAAAGGCAGAGCAGACTTGAGCAGAAAAGAAGTCCATTTTGAAGCAGGAGATCTAGTTTTGGCACACTTGAGAAAGGAGAGATTCCCAAAGAAGTAGTATAACAAACTGAAGTTCAAAAATATTGGGCCATGCAAGATACTTAGAAAGTTTTCTGCTAATGCTTATGAGATTGAATTACCTCCTGATGTTGGAATATCTCCCATTTTTAATGTTGCAGATTTGTACAAGTATGAAGAAGATGGTGCAGAAGGGGGACCAGCAGACAAGGAACTGATTGAGTGGGAAAAGTAGCTACCTCCAGCACAACCCTTACAACCAGAGAAGATATTGGACAAAAGAGTGTTCAGGAAGACCAGAGGACAAGATTACTTTTAGTATTTAGTCAAATGGAAGGACCAGCCAAAGGAAGATGCCACTTGGATGACGAAAGGAATGTTGCGTAAGATAGGCCGATCAGTGGAGGAGCTCATGGATAGGGGTCCATGAAGAAAATTTCCCTCGGGAGTTTGATGCAGGGGCATTAGACACTAGCCAGCAATGTAGGAGGTTTTGTCCACATGTTGTGGCTAGGATGGTCCAAAATCATTTGAATTTGTAACAGCAAGGTGTCAATACCTTAGCTGCCTGTTGCATTTAGATTAGTTAGAGTTAATAGAAGTCGAATAGTTAGTTCAGTCCATCTGTCATGTTCAGTTATTCGAATAATGTAATTAAGTTTTGTTAGAAGATAGATGGTCCTCACCAAGGAACCGAAGAGACACATTGTAATGCATATAAATTGTATCCCCCGGATGTATTGAGGGAGGAGATTTTTGCAGTGAAGTTTGTGTGTTAAGCTTTTGCTTCAGTTGAAATAAAGCCAATATTTTATTGACTATCTGCATGTGATTGAATTAGTCTCTATGTGAATTTTTTGGTCTCGAGCATATTGAATCTTCGGTCCTGTGATTAATTCAATGAAGATAATTGCTGTGTGAATCTCCGCAAACTCCTGTCTAGGGTCGATTGTGGATTTCCTTGGAGTCGTCTAAATAAATTACGTAAGAGACCAAAATGATATATTAACCATCGTCGCAGAATCTGTAAATACTAATCTTGAAGTGCATAACCCCGAATTAAACTTTGGTCAATCACTATTCAAAGGCTGGAAGCGGTTTTGATCGCACCGCCTTTGCGGGATGAGCAATATTCAAGAAATTGGAGTGATCACATTTGTTGGAGGACATACTTCATCATTCAAAGTATTGAGTGTGGATTAATTGTTGAAAATTTCTGTAGCTGTAATATTCTGAACCTAAGGGTTTTTTGTATCAATTTCAAGTCAGTAGACTGGATCACAAGAAATAAAAAATCATATTATAGGATTCATGTGTTGGGCCACTGCAATGAAGTATTTCACTTGTCATCTTATCAATTTTCTTATGTTTTCCATCTATTCATGAATGTGTTCTTAATCTAAATGATAAATCAGGAATTGTATTTCAGAATTTGTTAAAAGCACTCTGTTTTGACTAATTATCATTTAAATGTTTTCTACTGATATCTAGACTAGGGAACCTTAATTTCTCCTTGATTTCGATTGACCTCTGCCTTTTCACTCCTAATCCAGATTTAAGAACCCTTAATTTCTCTTTTATCCCGATAAAAACCATTTCACCATCAGCCTTAGAAGATCTTAAGTGAATCTATTATCTTGCCCTGTAAACATTTACCTTTAGACCTTGATCCTGATCTTACTGCTTGACACATTGACTCCATTTTCCCAATGGGATAAAGATCTATAGCTATCCACATAAGTAAGTGATTTCCCCACCAAACCAAATAAAAACACCAAAACCAATGTGCCCCATATAACTAGCCTAAAATCAAATATAATCAACAAAGTTAAATCATATAGAGAGCCCTCTTTGAGCATTAGGAAGGCTGGATGCTAAGGCTTAAAATTAGGTTTGTGGTTACCTTTGATATTCTTCAAAATAAAAATCTCACAAATTTAATAATTATTAGAGTGATAACATAACCCAAGAAATGGATATCTTGCCATGAATTCGCATTTCCTCTTGAGTCTTTCCCTCCCACCAAACTAGTGTTTCTCATTCTAGCCTTAATGAAGCTAATTGGATCTTTATGTCATCCTCTTGTAGATTCTAAATTTTGTAGTATACTTCCAATTGATGGATTGAATTGTCTAAATTTTCTACATTTACTTCACAATTGTACATGGGAAGTTCAAACTTGATGTCCAACTTGAGTAATGGATTTTTGAATGAGTGTGGGTGGTTTTTGTGGTGGATGTGGAAGATGAAGATGTCGATGAAGATGATGAGGATGAGGATGGTGGAGATGGAGGTGGCTTTCCTCCACTACCTTTCAAACTCTTCTCTTCATCCTTCTTACCATTTGAAGATCCTTCATGTGGAGGCTTAGAACGTTCTCCTTCTCTTTCTGCAGTGAATGCATCAAACATGATTTTAACCATTCTTTGTATGTCTTTGAATTATCTCTTAACATCCTCTTCTTCTTAATGTCCATGAGTCTCTCCAACTCTTGACATAATGGCTAAGGATCCAACCTCAACCTCTGATTCTTGTACCTCTTCAGTCGCTTCAGCTTCCTGTGCAATTTGTACCTCTTCAATCTCAACTCCTGGCGATGGAACTTGAGGTGCTTCAAGTGTAGCTTTGAGTGGAAATTTGGGTGAATATTATTCTTTCTTAGCTCTCTTTCTCCTTTTCCTAATGTCATGAATAAAAACCAATAGCTTCCCTTCTCCTATTTGCAACTTCAACCTTGTAAGCATCACAAAATTGCAACTATTAAAACCGTTCTTGCACAATCTCAAGCAAACCAAGAAAATAACCTTTAGAAACCTTGTGCTCTGATACCAACTTGATATAAAATTGATTATTAGTTAATTCTATGCTAATATCAGTTTCATAATTAACATGAGAGTGCCTTGTTTTTCTTATCCTACAAGGGTTTATAAAGGTATTTATGAGTGAAAATTCATTAAAATTTATGAGATTAAGTGTATTTCATGAACTTAAAAGCATGGAAACTCAATGCTGAACAAAATCATAATAAATCACAGCAAGAATTGAATAACAGAGACAAATACACATGTTTTTGATGAAGGAGTTCACCCCTCCTAGGCTACATCTCCTTGGTCCAGCTTCATAGTGTGGGCCTTTGTATTAGATTAAAATGTGAAAAATGATGTTTATAGTCTCTTGTTGCCTCTAAAACTTGTGCCAATGGCTCCAAAACATCAAAATCTACCAAGAATGACTCTTCCTAGGCCAAAATTGGTCGAACATTGCCTCGGTTATGGCAAAACCAATTTTTCCTAGTTTTTCTCCACTAAATCTGGATGTCTGCCAGTTAACTCCACTAAATGTGGAAGTCTGCCGAATCTGGTGCGTCTGTCAAAGGCGCCACCAAGATAAGTATGCAATTAATGTTAAGATAAGTGGGTGATAGTTGGGGTTAAAATGCGTTTAGCGCTAACCCACACTTATTGTTAATCTCGGATTAATATAACATAACCCACGTATTAACATATTTATACTCAGATTAAATGTATTTAAAACTCCACTAAGATTTTCCCACCAGTTTGCTTTAGCACTTGGTCATCATACATGGTCATGTGGGAGGGGGTTGGCCCCCTCCAAACCCCCAAACTCCACGGCCATACTCTTTAAATATATGTGAGAAACCTTATGGTTAAGGACTTCAGTGGAGGGCGTAGTGGTAAGGTGTTGGCACTGGAGGCGGGTGGTCGTGGGTTAGATCCCAACTACCGCCATAATTTTTGTTGAATGTGGCATTAAAATCTAACCATAGTTTAATACTTTGGTTTAACAATATATATGTTGAAATATATGCATTGTGCACATTTTCCATTCGACTATAATGCGCCCAATTTGACCTTTGTTATAATATGTATAATGCGCCCAATTTGACCTTTGTTATAATATGTATAATGCGCCCAATTCGACCTTGTAATAAAAATCAATATTCCAACCACCTTTTCCATGGGGGGATTACGTGGCAGCCTCCGAATGCGGCACATGGCCCTTCCCCATTGGCCCAAAAAATTCCACCATATAAAAATAAGCCACCATAGTAGAAATTTCCAACTTAGGACTAGGAGGAAAAATTCAACTTCCCCAAGCAACATTGGTGAATCTAGAGATGAAACTTGTCACAGTGTCACTAGCTGAAAAATGGAGAATATTCCCTAAATACTCCTAAGGTGCTGACTGGATTGCCAAGTCATCAGTCTGTCACTATTTTGCACAATTTTTACATGTTTGGGAAAACGAACATCATAACATAACTCACTCATACAAACTTGGATTTTGGTGAAATGAGTTGCATTGGAATCCTGGTGTCGAGCTCTATCCGGTCATTCAGGTGTGAAGGATTTCTGAGCACTCTATTTTCTTAGCTAAATATTGAGCTCCTAATCATGAATCCTTTTATGGAAAGAAAACACGATCGCACGATCACATAAACAAGTAAGAGAAAGAAAAAATCAATCACACAATACAAGATGTATCTGGGGAAGGCATGTTACCTAAAAACCTTCTATCTGTATATTGTATAAAGTCAAGGATCGTGACACAATACAATTCTTTCTCTCACAAGAGAAATCCTGCTCTCTGACAACTGTCTCACACCGATCTAAGAAAAATAAGACAAATACTTTGCCATTTCTCTACCTCTACTCAACATGCCTTTCTCACACTTTCCTTGAGCAATTAAGGCCCTATCAAATAGGAAAATCCCTTGGAATAATTTGGCAATCCTTCCTAGGCCTCCAACTGACTCTATAAATAACCTGTACAATTTTTGAATTATACAATTGATAGTTATCTTGCCTTAAGCCTCTGTCTCAATTGGGTCTTCCTCATAACTGACATACAAAAAATATTTATAGTAAATTATCAGTTAAGTTATTGATCACTCATTGTGAATTTAATCAGATTTAATTCACTAGACCTATCTCTAGCTCATCACTCAGTTAGAACTAGTTAAACTGATTTTAACTAAATTAATTGAGTTAACTAATTACAACTCATGCATAACTGCAACATGACCTTCTTAAATCATGGAATCGCTCTAAATGCATCCTCTTAGACCCTCAAATCGAATTTCATAAGCTAAATCAATCATTCTAACTTATTTAACTAATACAAGTTGTTATGAGATGAAATTACAATTTCTCTTCCAATTTAATTAAGGGAAAATTAAATCAGAAGCCCCACTTTGGGGTGCTATTTCTTGGTACTATTTCAACATGTCTCCAAAAAGCCTAGAAAATCCAATGTTTGGTTAGATTTTTATGGACAAAATTTAAATTACTAACAACTTTTTTACATTATTTATAGAAAAAAAGCTATGATATTTTCATTGAAAATTAATTGATCCTATAGAAATTCAGGTGAATATTCTCTTTGAATGGGTGAATACATTTATGGAAAAATCAAGACACTCAACCAAATGGAAGATATTAATCTCCAAAATCTCCTCTCACTCTCGTGGTGATTTTATGATCCATTATATTTTCGATAGATATAAGAAGCATATGCATTGTTATGGTCCATTCCATTATTTAACCACTACCAACCAAATTCAAAACACCTTGTAAATTGCAAAGTGGAAATATATTAATTGGACAAAAATTATCATCAATCATGTCTAGTCCAACTCCTTGTGTGATGGAGTGTTATCCTCCCTACTAAGGTTCTCATAAGTGACATGAAAAAACTTTGAGCTTCTATAGATTCCATTTTACCCTAGGTACGATCCTCGGAATGAGGGGAACTGCCCAATGGGTTTCCATGGGGAATTATATATATATATATATTATGGAACTCTTGAATTCTAATAATAGAAGGTGACAGATAAGTGGCTTAGGTCTAGTTTAAATTAGCAGATTTCATGTTGTGTAAACGACTGGTTTGAGACTCGCGGGATCATGAAAACACAACTGAAGATTAAAGATGACATTGCCCAAGTATGAAGGATTTCATAAGGGCCACTAATTGAAGCCACATCAACATGGCTATTTGTGGGAATTTGAACACCTTACCTCCATCCAAAAAAATATATACATGATAAAAAAAAATTGAAAAAACCAAAGATGATAGACCAGATTAGAAGAAATGGTAAGGATGCAGAAATATATCGATTGCATACATTCATGTTAATCAAAATAATTAAAGAATATTGGAAGAGTTGGTAATTAATAAAGAGCACATGTGGCTTCTTTGATGGGGCAAGCCAGGACCCATAGAACACTAGTAGTGCTGGGTCTCTCCCATTCCCATCTAAATTCCTTTGTGTTACAATGAAAGCAAGGATGTGTGTTGGAACTAATAACTATGTAGTATCCATGGAACTAAGGCTCTTCAAATATTCTTAGAATAATATGGTATCCCATTCTCAGGTATTTGGAGATTCAATATTTCTTATCAATTGGTTGAATGGAACTGATCAGTTGCAAAATATCAACTAAAGGTGTTTGGATGAGGAATTAAAAAAAGATGAAAATTTATTTAAATATGTTTCAATCACACATCTTTAGGGAGCACAATGTGATAGGATATTATCTATCTAGAGAAGGGTTATTGGTATCAGGGGGTAAAACTATGTGAAGAATATGAGGATGAAGTAATCCCTATTTCTAAATGTAATGTTTAATGTCATGTGCAGTAATGCTCAAAGTGTTTGGTTGTTGATCAGAGTAGCTTGTCTTTGTATCTTGTAAAGATGGTGGAAAGCCTCGAAGGCTCTGATGTGTAGTGCCAAATAATTTATTGTCATGGAAATTATGTCTCTAAATGGTAATAGGTCTAGATTTTTGTGATTTTCAAGTAAAGAGGCTTCTATTTTTCAACCTCTCATAGTGCAAGTGCACATGAGAAGTGTAATTTATTTTCTTGTTAAAATGAAATGGAAAATTTTCCCTTGGAATAAAAATATACTTTCATGCATGAAATAAAGGAAATAGTTTTTTTTTTTTTTACAATACCAACTTTGCACTGATCAATAAAAAGAGAAAATTGACTGCGGCTCAATCCTCCTAGAAAAAGTGCATACAAATGATTTGTGTAAAGATGAGAAAGAGCAAGTAAACCATATGTGCGTGAAACTATAGGTTCAAGTGCACCCACTATATTTGATAGGTTTTGTTGCATTAGTGATGCCGATAAACAACCTTCTCATTAGAGGGTCCTGAAAGTCTAACTCTACTATGCTCATTTTCCCCGAAGCCCTAAACAAATAATGGAAGGAGACTACCCCTCTAGCAGTTGGATAAAATCTCTACCTGTAACCATGGTTTCAAAAGTAAAACCCTCTCTTCCATGAACAACACTTGAACTTTAATAATTCACAATGATTCTAGAGATTCCTTACACTATTTGTTCATAACATGATAATAATGAATTTCGTATGATTTCCAAAACACAACGAGAATAGCTTAGATTTCCCCGCGGGGGCCCTGACTTGAATCCTTTCACAAAACCCATGCTTGCTTCAATCACACTGATAATAATAGAAATAAAAACCTTAAAATGTGTCAAACGTGAAAATAAACCCGATAAGAAGGGAAGATATAACAGATAAAATTCATAGATCTAACTTTCTTATATTTTAAATCTTGATGGGTGCTTCATTTTATGCAAGTGAAAATGTTGACTCGAAGTGGAGTCTTAAGTAGGAAATAAGATATGGAGAGGAGGAATGGAATGATTGAATGATTTTGGGAAAGATCAGTGAGAAATCGAATTTCTCCTGATTTTATTTATTTCTCTACGATTTTCTCCTTGTTTTCATCTTCAGGGAAAATGTAGATGCAGGAAGGGAGGGAACCCTTTCTTTCTCTGATGGGAAAAGGTAAATGTTAGGGTTTGATTTTTGTTAAACCAATCTCAAAATTTTCCTCTAATTCTATGGAAGGGACTGGGCTATTTCAATTGTATAATTTTTATTATTATATCACCATATTTTATGGAAAGTTATTTGAAAATGGTCATTTTTAAGGAAATTGTTTTTATTGTATTATACAAGCTAAAGAGTGAGATCTAATTAATTAATTTTATTTAAGGAAAAATATATTATTTGAAATGATTCATTAGTAGGCCATTAAGGGGTGGACTTTCACTATTGCAAGATACTTTTGTTTATTATTTATTTAACTCATTTCCTTGTGTATAAGGAAAACAAGCTTTTAGTCAACCAGAAACAATTTTAAATCTTATTCTATGACCAAATTCAACTCTTTATTTGAAAAACATGTTCTTGACGAGGCTTCAATATGGTTCTGCTTAATTTCAATTGAATTTATCTATTTTAAAGACAACCCACACTATCACCAGTTTCAATTCTTTATTGCCAAAACATGTTCTCGACGAGGTTTCAATATGGTTCTACTTAATGTCAATTCCATTTATCTTTTGTAAAGACAACCCACACTATCCAAATTTAAATGGAGCTTGAGGCATAGTTTTTATAAATAGAAAAATATCCATTTTAATTTCATGTCTATGAAGCATTAGAAAGGGATCAAAAATAAATTATGATGTCAATTAGGTTTATCTTGGATGGTTAAGAGGAGTTGTTGTCCTCATTGTATAAGTTCGATCTTACTTGTGATGTGTTTATTCCTTATGTAGAGTTTGCGTTATCTTTTGGATTTCCAACTCAACCTTTTGAATTCCACCATTCTACAATGGTTCATTTCCATTTGGTTTTTCATTCAAATCATTCTTATGTTATTATTCATTTTATGTTAAGAAAAGTATGGATTGTGTTGGTTACATCTTGGTGCTACAAAATATGGTCTTATGAGTGTATTTATTATATGGTGAACAAAATATTATATGTGCTTTGTATGGAAATAATTATGTTTATTACACTTCTTAGAATGTTAAACTATGTTTGGTTGTTATTAGGTGTTGTAAAAATGTATTTAGACACAACCTCTATTTTAGAATACAAGTTTTATAAAATACAAAATCCCTCGATTCTCCAACATGGTATTAAATTAAATGGTTTGAGATGTAGCATGTTGCCTACAAGTCTTATGCAAGTTGTATATGCTGTTAAAAAGTCAGATTTTTTTAGTGGATTGGTTCGAGGTTTCTAATGGAAAAAATTATGGAATTTGGGCACAAGATATGATAACATTGTTGAAGATTGAATATTTATAGGACTTTTCGAAAATGGTGGTTCTTATCCAAGGGATAACTATTTTTTTTTTCATCAACAAGAAGAAGGACGAGGCTCTAGGAGTCATAATGTTGAAGAATGTAACTACGTTCGGTCTTCATTATTAATGTATTTGTAAAAAAAACTTATTATTATTATTAAATGACCTATTAAAGCATGGGTTTCATGCTTGGGTCATATTTATATTAAGGTCCCAATTTTGGACTTCTAGGTTAGTTGTTACATATTTAAATTGATACAATTTTTGGGCTTTCAAATCATGTAACATTAGTTTGTCAAAAGGATCCTCCATCAAGTCATCTTCTTCAAGGTCATCATCTTCAAAATCTACTTCAAATAAAACCCTCAAGTCAAGTGATACAAGTCACCAAATTTTCCTCTTTAAGTCGACCTCAATCAGTCTTTAAGTCAGCTCAAATCAAGACACAACACTTCACACTGTCATTTGGGCCCAATAACTATGGCAAACAAATATATATACGGGGGTATAGTTTTTCATTTCTACCACAAAATTTTGGACACCTCTATAGTTTCAGACCACATATAAAGTTTAGACCATGATAACAGGTTTGATGTTGGAGGATAAGGTCTCAAACCTATTACAAAATTTGGGTAACCATCTATGTTATTATTCAAGTAACTTCCATGCTATGATGTTGCCACAAAATAGTGCCTCGGTGTCAACACAGATATACCATAGAATCAGTGTTATGTTATGATACTCACTGCTATGAAAATGATCAGTGATCTCAATTATGATGCTCAGTGCTATGATGATGCTCGATGATCTCAGTAATGATGCTCGATGCTATGTTGCTATCTCAAACTCGGTCAAGGTAATGAGGATGGAGTTTAGGTGCAAGAAGAGGAGATCTCAGTGTCATGGAGATCTCAGTGCTAACATAGTGAAGGGATGACTTGATGCAGGAAGTATATAACCTAAAGGTATTGGTCGTCTCATCTTAAATCTACTAAAGGAATAATTTTGACTGGGTTTTCCCCAAAGAGTGGGGTTTTTCCCTAGCATGTGCCTACATTTTGTGTCTTATTCTATTGGTTCATTGGAATTACTCTTGATGATAAGAAAAGATAAATTGAAATAACAAATAATAATAACAAAACATCACAATATAATGTAATGAAAAGGTAATTTTCTTAACTTCCATCTCTTTAATTTCTCTAACACATAACAACCTCCATCTCAAGGTGGATTCAATGTCATATAATCCATATCAACTACTCAGATAATCCATACTCTTTACTATATAAAAGACCTATAAATTGATGCTTATTTTCCCCTAAGACCCTACAAACCCTATATTCTCCTTGAAAACCTTAGCCTCTATAACAAAAGCAGCAAATTTCCTACATAATTTACAACATCATGAATTTGAGAATTCCACCAATTCAATGAGAACAAATTTTTAGGAAAAAAAATACCTAGCTCAAAAGACTCCATGTGTGGCATTGATAACCATGGTGTCACTCTCTATTAAATATTTTTGGTGGACTCACTAATATAATTTATTTTGAGTCCCCTCTACAGATTTCTCTCAAGGCATTGATTACATTGGGCTAAATCTTACACAATATTTATAGTGGCCTTGTGGTTCCATGACACACCTACAACATGTCATCCATAGATGACACAAATTAAATGGTCCAGTCCCTCTCATAGTACATTAACACGCTCACCCAGTCACTCAGCACACCATAGACCAAAATTCCTTCCCTCACTGTGCAAGTTGGACTTTATTTTAAGAAGATTAAGAGTTGGAGGGTAAGCATGACGAGGGTGTCATTTTATCAAGAAGAGTCTCTCATAAGGATAAGAAATTTAATGAGAAATAAAATAACAATATTGACCACTCACTTATTACCATTCCCACACAATTAAAAAACCATAAAAATGTCATTCTTAAAATATTGTGTGGTTTCCTGATGTCATTCAAGTATAATCTCACAATTACTTATGTAAGTAATGATGGCATCATTTATTTATTTTATTAAAGTAACTATTTCTAGAAATTCACCCCATCAAACATAAATCATCGAGTCAAAATGAATGGAAATGAATGATTAAGAGGGTGTGTCAAGGAGTGTTAGCGAGTGTCAGGCGTGCCAAGCGGGGAGTGAAAAGGAATCCTAAGGAATATCAAGAAGTGTCAGGGTATGGTAACATGTGCCAAATAGTACCAAGGCATGCCAAGACATGCCATGTGTTAAGGCATTACAATATGTACCAGGTGTTAGGGTATGCGAACATGTGTCAAGGAGTACTAGGCGACAAAAGGGAACACCAAGTTAAAATGAAAATTAATGAACACATACAAGGGTTAATAATTCAGGACCTTAACTTTTCACAAGGGGAATTCTAGGCATACCAACACAAGTGCCAATACATGCCAAGGGCCAAGTTCTAGTGTGTCTTAAGTGCCAAATCAACCTCTATTACTTCTATCTTAATTGTGATAATTGATATCAAATAAATTTTATCTTAAACCATGCCAAGGAATTCTGGGGCATCCAAACGCATGCCAATAATTGTGAAGTGCCACCAAGTTCCAAGAGCCAATACGTGCCAGGGAATTATAGGGCATGCTATGGAGTTCCAGGTTTTCTATGGAGGGAGTGAAAAGATATGCTAGATAGTTCCAAGGCACGACAGAGTGTTAGGGAAGCATATCAAGATGTGCCAAGTGCCAATGTGTGTTGAGTGTTAGAAATTTGCAAGGAAACACAAGGGAGAACTATGTCCACATGCATGAAAATGAATGAATAAGAGTGTGTGACAGGGAGTGTCAGTGAGTTATAGGCGTGTTACAGAGGGAGTGAAATGGTATGCTAGGCATTGCTAATTCATGTTAGTGTGCCAGAGTGGCATGCATCCAAGGTGTGCCAGGTGCTAGGTTTCACCATCACGTGCTAGGAAGTGTTAGGGAGTCCAAGGGGAACACAAGGGAGCACTAGGTGAAAGTAAAGCATGAAAATGAATGATTAAGAGATTTTGATAGGAAGTTTCAATGAATTCTAGATGTGTTAAGGAGGGAGTGAAAAGGTATGTTAAGCAGTGCTAAGGCATGCTAGAGGCTAGGGAAACATTCCAAGATGTGTTAGGTGCTAGGGTGTGCTAATGCATGTAAGGGAGTGTTATGGAATTCCAGGGAAAAAAAAGGGAGTGCTAGTTTCAAATGCATGGAAATGAATGAATAAGAGTGTGTGACAATGATTTCTAGCAAGTTCTAGATGTACTAAGGAGGGAGTGACAATGTATGTTAGGTAGTGCCAAGGAATTCTAGACTGTCAGGGTGACATGCCAAGACTTGCCAAGTTCTAGGGTGTGTTAATGTGTTCCAGGTAGTGTTAGGGAGTGCCACAGAAACAAAAGGGAGAATTAGTTCAAAATGCATGGAAATAAATGGATAAGAGTCTGTAATAAGGAGTGTCAGTGAGTTCCAAGTGTGCTAAGGAGGGAGTGACAAGGTTATATGCTAGGAAATGCCAAGGCATGCTAGAGTGTCAAGGTATGTCAGGGAATTGTAGGGTGTGTAAGGGAGTTCCAAAGCATGCCAAGGAATGTAGGGGATGCTAAATTGTGCCACATAGTGTCAAGGGATTGTTAGACATTCCAGGTGTTATGGCATGTCAAGGTGTAAGCTATGTTGCTTAGTTGTTTTATGGCAACGGTTGGACATGAGCCTTGACTTGGTAACTTTTTAAGTGAAATGAGTTAAGATTGGAAATGAGTAGCCTAATATGAGATATAAGCCATTATTAGGTGAACAAGTAATATTATAGTTGTATTAAATGAAACTTCATCAAGTTTTTGTAGTCGAGGTAGGACTTGGTTGGGTTCCCAAGTCTAAAAAAAAATAAGGGTAGTTATGATGACATGATATTTAAGGAGTGTCAGGGCATTCCAATGAATGAAAAGGTGTTATAAAAAATTCCATATAGTTTGAATGTGTGCCAAGTATTTTTGGGAAGTTTCAAGGCATCACAAGGGATAACTAGAAGGGATAACTAGCTCAAAGTGCATGGAAACGAGCAAATAATAGTGTCTGCCAAGGAGTGTCAGTGAATTCAAGGTTTCCCATGGAAAAAATGTGTTAGGAGAATTTCATGATAGGACTTGAAGGATTCAAGCCTACTATTTTGATAAGGGGATGTAAAAATCAGTTTCAGACAATGGGAGACTTTGGGCTAGACACAACACTATTTTTTCAATGACTTGGTTCGGTTCCGAAGTCGCAAAAAAAGTAAGGCTATCTATGAGGGAATGATAAATAGGGAGTGGAAAGGTGTGTAGGGAATCCCAGGAAGTGCTAACACATGCTATAAAGTTCCAAGTCATGTTAGGAATTCCAAGATGTGCTAGGTGCTATTGTGTGGCTCCAATACATGCTAGGGAGTGTCAGGGAAACAAAAGGGATGACTAGTTTGAATTGCATGGAAATGAATGAATAAGAGTGTGTGATAGGGAGTGCTAGAAAGTTATAAGTGTGCTAAGGAGAGAGTGACAAGGTATGCTAGTCAGTTCCAAGGAATGATAGAGTGATAGGAAAGCATGCCAAGATGTGCCAAGTCATAGGGTGTGGAAATGTGTGCCAAGGAGTGTTAGGGAGTGCTAGAGAAACACAAGGGACCATTATGTCATAATGCATGGAAATGATTGAATAAGAGTGGGTGACAGGGAGTCTCAATGAGTTCCAAGTGTGTTAAGGAGGAGTGAAAAGGCATGCTTGGCAGTGCTAAGGAATGCTAGTGCTAGGGCGGCATGCAGCCAAGAAGTGCCAATGCATGCAAGGAAATGTTAACTAGGAGTGCTAGGGAAACACAAGGGAGAACTACGTCAAAATTCATGGAAATGAACAAATAATATTTTGTGATTGGAAGTGTCAATGAGTTCCAAGTGTACTAGGGAGGGAGTGACAAGGTATGTTAGGAAGTGTTAAGGCATGTTAGAGGCCAAGGCGACGTGCCAAGATGTCCTAGGTGCTAGGGTGTAACAACATGTGCTAAGGAGTGTTAAGGAATGTTTTGGAAACACAAGGGAGCACTAGGTAAAAGTGCATGGACATGAATTAATAAGAGTTTGTGACTGGGAGTGTCAATGAGCTCTAAGTGTGTTAAGGAGAAATTGAGAAGGTATGTTATGTAGTGCCAATGAATGCTAGAGTGCTAGGGCAGCATGCCAAGATGTGCCATGTGTTAGGGTGTGAAAATGAATGCGAGGGAGTGTTGGGGAGTGTCAGGGAAACACAAGGAAAAAATAGATCAAAATGCATGGAAATGAACGAATAAGAGTGTGTGACAGGGAGTGTCAATGAGTTCTTGGTGTGTTAAGGAAGGACTGACAAGGTTATCTGCTAGGCAATGCCATGGTATGTTAAACTACCAAGTTGTGTCAGGAAGTTATAGGGTGTGTTAGGGAGTGTAAAATCATGCCAAGGAATGTAGGGGATGCTAACACATTCCACATAGTTCTAATTCATTTAAGACATGGCAGGTGCTATGGCATCCCAAGATGTAAACTGTGTTTCTTATTTGTTTTACGACCACAGTTGGATGTGATGAGCCTTGTCTTGGTAACTTGTTAAGTGGGATGAGTTGAAATTGGACATTAGTAGCCTAAAATGACTTACAAGTAGTTCTTAGGTGAACAAGGCATATGTTGAATTTCCACGACACATGAGAATTTGGCTTTGGTCTTAGAATCTTTGAGGCAAACACACTATTAGGTCCCTATATTACTAGTATGTCCCCTATTGTTGTTAGTTTAACCCCCATATTGTTATCATTGTACCCCTGTAACCCCAATATTGTTATTATTGTGCCCTTACATTATTATTGTTAGGTCTGCTAGGATTATATTGTGATCCCATGGACTCCTATATATAGAAGGAGGTTTTGTCATTTGTATCATCCAAGAATTGTTCATTTATGTAATTTATTGGATGTTTCCCACTCGAAGTGGATGATTTCTAAGGTGTTGATATCTCTTTTCTTCCATTTTTGGAGTTGGTTTCATAACATTTGGTATTAGAGCTTTGGCTTTTAGGGTTTCATTGCTCCAAACAGGTCATCGTGGAATTTTCGCCATAACATTTTTTCTACACAGATTCAGAAGCTAAAAATTTTACAGAGCGAACCAAAATCCTGAGGAACATCATGTAAACATTTTAGATCTTGGTTCACAATATTTTTGGAGATATGATCTATGGAAGTTAGGGTTTTTTTAGGCTCCTAAATTTCACCTAAAATAGGTCATTGTGGCATTTGCGCTACAAAAAAATTTCTACGAAGGTTCAGAAGCTGAAATTTTTACAGAGTGAATCCGAAATCCTGAGGAACTTCCTGTAAATATTTCAGATCTTGGTGCGCAATATCTTCTAAGATATGATCTGTGGAATTTAAGGTTTTTTCAGGGTCTCGAATTTAATCTCAAAGAAGTGACTGTGGGAAAATCGTCCTAACTCTCTCTATGAGTATCAAATTGGAATTCTGTAAAAATTGGCAGGAAGTAAACGTACTGTAGTTACCCATGTATCAATTTTAGAGCAGAAGGAGGAAACGGTGACACATGGCACACTATACAAGTTTTCTCTATTGAACTAATCCATAATTAGGTCATTGTGGGAGTTTGGGCATAACTTTTCCTTGAAGAATCCAAATCAGGTAAGACATGTGGAATTCGAAACAAGATTCATAGGACTACTACAGGATCGAATTTCAGATATTGAAGATCCAAAATCGCAGAGATAATTCAGTTTTAATATCGAGCTCCTCAAAAGAAAGAAAAAGGTGTGTATTTTTTTCTTCGAATTTCATAAGTCTTGTTTGAAGAATTAGTTTGAATTAATTCCAAGGGAATATTATAGAATATATATCATTATTTGGTTCTAAATGCCTCCTAAAAATAATTCAACACCCATTAAGCCTTCAGAAGGCTCTACTATGAATCATGAGGACAAAGAAGCACAACATGAAATATCAAAATTACAAGAGCAAGTGCACCAAATTTCGCTCTCACAAAGAGCAACAAAAAATGAAATGGAAGTTTTGAAGAAAGGCATGGAAGCTAAGATGGATGATTTTAAGAAAGGCATGGATTGTTTGAAGAATTGCATGGAAGCTAGCATGGAATCTAAGATGGATGAAATGGAAGAAAAAATAAAAAACATGAAGAATGATCTAAAAGAAGACATGGAAGGTTTGACAAAGTTGATACAAGAAATGTTTCCTAATGGAAAAAAGATAGTAGAGGAAACTCATGATGACAGAAATGCCCAAAGAAATTTTTAAATTTGGTTTCCCAAACCTAATGTTGGATGAAGACCCAAATAATGTCTCAAACATGGATACAGAGTGAAGTTTGATGCAGCAAGGATCCCAGAACATGGATACTAGAGAGCACTATTTTTATCTCACGTGTAAAATACACAAAAAGAAGTGTCATAACTTTACATTTAGAAAAAAATACATTTGTATGGTATCAATGGCTTTGCTCCCGTAAAAAAATTGTCACTTGGTCAATTTTTATGGAGGAAATGATAGCACATTATGAGGATACAAAGAGCAACACCTTCTTTAGCCAATTTATAAATCTCAAGCAAAAAGGTTCAGTGGTGGAGCACATTAAGGACTTCCAAAAAGTGAATATAAGGGTAACTGATATTCCAGAGGAAGACATGACTGATGTCTTCATAGGGACTTTAAAGTATAACATCCAACATGAATTTCACATTTGGGAACCTGATTAATTGGAGAAGGCATTCAGATTGGCAAGAAAAATTGAATGTAAAATTGCAGCAACAAGGAAGCCTACCACTCACATCTATAAAGATGGAAGTATTGTTACTCCTAGACTTCCACAATGTACAAGGTTGACACCACAACAATTGGAAGAAAAAAGAGCAAAAGGGCTTTGCTACAGTTTTGATAGCAAATACACTAAAGGTCATAAGTGTGCTAAGAAGAAATTATTTTACATAGATTATGAAGAGGAGGAAGAAAATGAACAAGAAACTTCAAAAAGAAGAGGATATACACCAGGAACCAACCCTAGAAGAAGAAGAAATGAGTCCGAACATATCGTGTAATGAATTGGCAGTTATTACCACTCCTTAAACTCTCAAGATAGAAGGACATATCAAGAAGAAAAAGGTAATAATGTTGATTGATTCGAGTAGTACCCATAATTTTATTCATTGTAAGGTAGCCAATGAATTGAATTGTTTCCTATACCCAGCACAAGAATGTCAAGTGATGGTTTCAAATGGAGGAACTATAAATTTCTTTGGAATTTTTCATAATATCAAGCTAACCATGTGGGAATATGTATTGAATAGTCCAATACTTTCCATTCCAATGGGAGGTGCTGATGTTGTACTAGGAGTACAATGGTTACAATATTTGGGGATGGTATCTTTTAATTTTCAAGAACTTTTCTTGAATTTTTTTTTGGAAGGAAAGGAAGTCGAATTACAGGGTATCACATGGAAGCTGGGAAATATAATAATCTCTAATGTCATGAAAAAGCTTATGAAGGAATAACAACAAGGCGTAATTTCACAATTATGCTCACTAGAAGTTCCAACACCAAAATCATCAGTTTCTCCATATCTCCAAAAAGTCTTGGACAATCATTCCAAGGTGTTTGAAAATCCCAAAGGACTACCACCTACTCGTGATCATGGTCATGCTATTCATTTGATTCTAGGAAGCGTTCCTCCAAACATCAAGCCTTACAGATATCCTTATGTCCAAAAGAGAAAAATTGAATGTATGATTGCAGAAATGTTAGAGGCTGGTATAATTCAACCTAGTCAAAGTTCTTTCTCTACTCCAGTAGTATTGGTGCACAAGAAGAATAGATCATGGCACATGTTTCCGGATTATATGGAGCTCAATAAGCTCACTATTAAAGACAAATTTCTCATTCCTGTGATTGATGAATTATTGGATGAATTACATGGAGCAATTTATTTTACCAAGTTGGATCTTCGTTCAAGATATCATCAAAATAGAATGAATACGAAAGATATTCCGGAAACAACATTTCAAACTCATGAGGGTCATTATGAATTTTTGGTCATGCCTTTTGGACTTACCAATGCACCTTCTACATTTCAAGGGTTGATGAATTCCATTTTCAAACCCTTCCTTAGAAAATTTGTGCTAGTATTTTTTGATGATATACTAATCTACAACAGGTCTTGGAAGGATCATGTTCAACATGTTGATAGGGTGCTCAAACTATTAGAGGAGAAAAAATTATATGCAAAAACATCCAAATGTTTCTTTGGATTACAAGAGGTGGAATATGTGGGTCATATTGTATCTCATGAGGGTGTTAAGGTAGACCCTAAAAAAATTAAAGCCATTAAGGAATGGAAAGTCCCCACAACCATACAGCAGTTGCGAGGATTTCCCAGGTTAATAGGGTATTATCGCAAGTTTGCTAAGAATTATGGGAGAATAGTAGAACCTCTAACAACATTATTGAAGAAAGATGCATTTTCATGGACTCCTGAAGCAACTAAGTCCTTTGAACATCTTAAAGAGGAAATGTGCTTAGCACCTGTCTTAGCTATGCCAAACTTCACAAAAACCTTTATTGTGGAATGTGATGCCTTGGGAAATGGAATTGGTGATGTTTTAATGCAAGAAGGAAGATCCATTGTTTTTGAAAGTCATCCAATCAAAGGAAATTATTTACAGAAAGCTATTTATGAGAAGGAAATGTTGGCAATACTACATGCACTAAAGAAATGGAAACCTTACCTAATGGGAAGATAATTCAAGGTAAAAACTGATCATGATAGTCTTAAACACTTTTTGGAACAATGAATATCTCCGGAAGAGAAGAAAAAATGGGTCAAAAAGATGTTGGGTTATGAATTTGAAATCATCTACAAAAAAGGGAAGCTAAATGTTGTCGCACATACACTCTCAAGAAATGATGAAGATGTGGAAGCATTTCTTTGTGCCATTTCCATTATCCAACCAGATTGGATAACTGAAGAAAGGAATATGAATGGAAGAAGAATGAAGAAGTATGGACACTCATTCAAAATTTGCAGCAAGATCCTATTACATATGATACATTTAGTTGGAAAAATGATTCCTTATGGTACAAAGATCACTTATATATTTGTAATAATTCCCAACTAAAACAAAATATTCTTTTGGAATTGCACACTTCTCCTTTAGGAAGACACTCAGGATTTTTTTAAAATTACCACAAGGTAAAGAAATATATTTTTTGGGATGGCCTTAAATCTGATATTCAAAAGTTTGTGGCGGAATGTTTGGTTTGCCAACAAAATAAAGTTGAGACAATTAAGACCTCGGGTCTTCTACAACCTTTATCAATTCCAAGTCAACGTTGGGAGGAGATTTCAATGGATTTTATCACAGGTTTACCTAAGACCGAAGGAAAAAGTGTCATCATGGTGGTAGTTGATAGAATTACCAAGTATGCACACTTTTGTGCATTATATCATACATCTAGAGAAAGTACAGTTTCTTCTGCATTTATGGAAACAATTCAAAAGCTACATGGAAACCCAAAGATTATTGTAAGTGGCAAAGATCCCATTTTTACTGGAAATTTTTGGACGGACTTATTTTCTTGTTTGGGTACTCAACTAGCTCATAGCTCATCTTATCATCCTCAATCCGATGGTCAAAATGAGATAGTGAATAAATGTTTGGAAGAATATCTTCATTGTTTTGTATCTGATAAGAAAACACAATGGGTCAAATGGTTACCTCTCGCTGAATGGTGGTATCACACTTCCTTCCATACTGCAGCAAAAATGACCCCATTTATGACACTTTATGGATATCATCCATTGTCCATAACATCCTATTTAAGAGAAAATTCTAAGGTTCAAGCAGTGGAAGATCACATCGAGCATCAACAAGAAGTTCTCCAACACTTAAAGGATAACCTAAATTTGGCACAAAATTGAATGAAACAAAATGCATATCAACATCGCAGCGAGAGAAGTTTTGATGTAGGAGACTGGGTATTTTTACAGCTACAACCATACAAACAAATGTTCCTCAAGCAAGCTAAGAAGGATAATAAATTATCACCAAAGTACTATGGTCCTTACAACGAATTGCTAAATATTGGTACTATGGCATACAAATTGGAGCTTCCTGCTTCTTCGTGAGTGCATCCAGCTTTCCATGTTTCATGCTTAAAGAAGGTTATAGGTGACAAACTTCAAGTTCCAACAATATTGCCAGAAGTTGATGAGGAAGGAAAAATGATATTGGAACCTAAAGCAATCATGGAAACAAGAAATCGACAGCTACAAAATCGATCCATTTCAGAGTATCTCATAAAGTGGAAGAACTTACCCACTAAAGATTCTACATGGGAGGATGAGAATTTTATACGGAATCATCTGGAGCTACTCATGCGTTGAGGACAACACTTTTTTGAAGGAGAGGGGCATGTTAGGTCCCTATATTACTAGTATGTCCCTTATTGTTGTTAGTGTAACCCCCTTATTGTTATTGTTGTACCCCTGTAACCCCAATATTTTTATTATTATGCCCTTACATTATTATTGTTAGGTCAGCTAGGATTATATTGTGATCCCATGGACTCCTATATATAGAAGGAGGTTTTTTCATTTGCATCATCCAATAATTGTTCATTTATGTAATGTATTGGAGGTTGCCCCCTCGAAGTGGCTGATTTATAAGGTGTTGATCTCTCTTTTATTCTATTTTTGGAGCTGGTTTCATAAGACACACTCAAGTGCCACAACACATCTACTTTTCACAACGAAATTTACACAAATCAAGGAAACAACCAGTACACATGATAGTTTTTAAATTTTTCAAACTGTTCTTCGTTAAATTACAAACTATAATAGAATAGGCTAGAGCTCTCATACCAAGGATTATGGCCCTTTACAATCACACTAATACAAGGAATACAAATAGGGCTTTCTTTTATTCCTTTGACAACCAATATACCTTGAAGAAGACAACACTTAACCCACTTTTTGATGGTGGCCACACATAGCCCTTTTAGTCAACATGTCCTGAACACATATGGAAGGTCCTCCTGCCTCCTGTTATGAAACTCCTTAATATACCTCTATCAAGGAACTCAAATCCTTTAGGTTACTAAAATCGAATAAAAAACCTTTGTCATATATCTATCTATTTTTTCCTTTAAGATCTGCAACACTTAGGGTTTTCAACCAGTTTTTCACAACTCTGTTTGTGAACAGATATTTATTCTTCCGACTTTTTCCATACTCTTGCTCCAAGACGACAAGTCTAGGGCTATGGAGGTTTCCTTTCTTCTCACTGAATCAATCCTCTACAATATAGTGAGCTAGGGCTAGTTGGATATCCCACTAATTGAATTCTATTTTATTCCTTCAAATTTTGCATGTCCTTAGGCCCAATACACCTACCCTTCTACCAATATTGTTTTCCTTCACAAGTACAAGACCTAGGTATCTTCTTTAATAGTCACCTAAAAATCCTCCAACTGTACTTGGACCGCCATCAATTTTCCCAACCAAAGTCTATTCTTTTACTGATCTAGTTCCCACAACACTGCCCTCATATAGGGCTCTTCAAATTTGTCACCTAATAGTTATTTGAAAACCTCTCAAAATCACTATTATTGTATACCAATTTCTTTGTTGTACAATATATGAACAAATTTGAACTACTCCTCTTATCATCCTTCTAACAATTTTTTGATGCTTGAACTAGGATAAAAAATCATACACTAACAGTGTATTGACTAACTATTTATAGGCTACTTCAAATCTCTGTCCAAAACGCTATGGATAGTCCACCAAAATCCACCCCTCTTCATGTCAATCCATTCCTCATATGGCACAATAATTCTACTCAATATTCTACTCAAGTTCCACCTTCCTTTGGATTTTCTATATCCACACATAATTCTTCAAACCATCTTCCAAAATTGTGGTATATATTACAGAGATAAACCTCTCTCTAAGGGTCACAACCCCTCTTATTCTACACATATTTGTCATAGTCTTAAGGGAATACCTTATGGACTGAACATGCTAGGAAACCTCACTAACTAGGGCATTATACTTATATTATAATTTCTTTAGAATGAACCCTATCCGACCATAGAAAAAATAACATCTCTTGCCTCCATAAGAGACTCGACGTGGCTCATATGGATCCATATATTATGGGCATTTCTTTGACTGAATCTTGACCTGAACTTTACATATCTATGACCCTCAAACTACAATTACCTCAATAATATTACACCTCTGACTACTTCCGTTGTGGCCCTAAATTCTAGTGCAGACCCTCCTCCATTTGTGTTGGTCTTTATCACAGACCTTGCAACCTACTGTTAGCCCCCTATAAATTTTTGACAAGAAAACAGGGGGCTAAAATGTTTTTGAGCCTTCAAGGAATGCATTTCCCCTGAAAACACATCATCCTTGAAGCCTCCTTATGTCCTTGTCCTTTGATAAACCCCCACTACTGTATACATCCAAAAAGCCTCTCTGATTGTGAGAAATTGTGTTCCTAAGGCCTTCATTTGCTCCTTGTACCCCTGCATAATTCTTCATTTCATCCCTTTTTCCCTTTGTCAAAGTCCCCCTTTCTTACCCGCAAATTCGCCCCCTAAACCTTCTAAATCATACCCATGCCCCTCTTAAACCACGCATACACCCTTGGTTTAGTCTAATAAACCCTTATTCCCTCTATCGTTGCCTTTTCCTACCCTCAAAATGCATTAAAAATGAGCCAAAACCCACATTGTACATATATGGGTCTTAGCCCCCTTCAGACCAGCCCCTCGACCTTTTCTCCACGTGACCCGGGCGCCAAGGCGGAAGGTGATTATCGCAGAATCCATATCAGGCGCATTTTAAACCGTCGATCTGTACAGATCGGACGGTCATTGCATTCCCCACAGCGTCTACCGTTCACCCTTTTCACCGCTCACATCGCATCTCCACCGTTCATTTACCCGTGGATCGAAGGCCCAGAGTTTCCCCCGCTCGGTGGTCCCCGCAACTGCGCACTATTCAAAATCCTCCAGTTTTCATCGCACTGCCTTTGGAGGGCGGGCGGTATTTTCCATTTCGGAGCGATTCCACTCACCGCCCGACATGTGGCTCTATCACTATTTCAAAACCGCCTACTCATCGTGTGTTATCGTTCGGTAGAAAACTCGGCGCGATATGCACGTACGTCGTCCGATCTAGAGCTCTCCATCTAATGGTGATCGCTTCATGAAGTTGCGCAGGAGATAACCCAAGGCAACTGTACCCCTGGCCCACGATCCGTTGCCCTCCGATGCATTTTTAGTCGTCGATCTCCTCCCGAGATTGGATAGTCCAGATTTGATTGCATGTCCATCGTTGACCGCTCCCGCCACGTCACCCTTTCCACGTGTTTCATCGTATTTCTCACCCGTCCCTATATATATATGCATTCCAAGGTCAATTTTAATGTTTTACATTAAAATTTCATTTTCGCCATCCCCGACTGCATTCCGCCATCTTTCGCCATGACCATTTTCCACCGTAATCCTGCACTTTTCCACTATTTTACCAGTCTGCACGACCGTCCTCATCGTCCTCGTTGCATTCACCCTTCCCGTGCATGATTTCTTAACGTGTTTTCATGTTTTTCAGGGTTACAGATAGGCGGATAACCGCCATGATCCGTATGCACTATTGTAATGGCACAATGCGCAGAGGAAGCTAAATTCAGAGCCCGGTATTACAGGAAAATGTCCGGAAAGGTGTCTGCAACATAAATTTCATTAAAAGACAGAGTTTGAACTTTGAAAAACCTCTCCGGCGCCATTAAAGCTCAGTTTTTCACTCACAGAGATAGTTTAAAGTGGTAAGGAGTATCAGTGAGAGAATTACAGGTCTAAGGCACATTGTTGAAGATCTTAAGCCTTAATCCAGTGTTTAAAAGGCAAGGTACCAGAATCGAAGACCCCGTGAATCGCCCAGAAGGTCTAGTGCACAGAAAACCATAATAGCAAGGTTTTGACATCAGTATAATGTTCTTCCATATAAGGACAAGTTTCCCATACCGTCTGTATTCTACACCGTGTTCTATGGAGATTTGCGGTCCTGAAAGTAGTCCTGATGCTATCAAAGCGTTTGATTCATAGTATGGCAGACCCTAGCATCATTTATTTACCATTTTGTTAATTCACCAGAAGTACTACAGAGTGCTACAGCAGATTACATTAGAGACAATGATGCCCGGAGTAAATGGAAGCCTAGAGAAGACCACTATTGCATCCAAAAGAGTGCTAGAGATAAATGCCCTGGATTTAAATAGAATGGGTTTCGGCCCTCATTCTTTCTGAGTTTAATGCTTCATTTATTTTTTCACCTACCTCATCTACTCTATACAGCTATAAAATTCATGAAGAAGCTCATTGTAAAGGTTGTTGATCAGTTATCAGAGAATTGCAAGCTATTTCTTCTGAGACATAGTCTCTGTGTAAAGTTGTGAGATAGGCTGACGAAGATGTTTTCTGCCTGAGTATCCAGCTATTGGTAATGTTTTACTTGACTGGTGTTGCTTTTTAATATGACAAGCACATTTCTTTGGATCCTGATCTAAAGAAGCGATGATGTTTTTCTATCTTTGTATTTATGTTTAACTTGCATTCCATTTCATTTCATTTCTACTGGCTTGCATCAGAAATCTGGTATAGGATTTACGCTTGTTAGGTACCCTATGTTTCTGCTCTCCTTGCCTTTGATGTTTTCTATTAAATGTGTTATCTAAGAGTTCATTTCAGTTGTTTTAACCAGTGTAGTGGATGTTATTGCCTGCTAGCTGATGTATGAATTAAATGAATCTGTTCTTAGATGTTCTTGTTAGGATTTAATTGAAATAATTGGGAACACTGGGAGGTCTAGAACCCTGTTTCTATCCCACTATGATCCTTTTCAATTAATTAAACCTTTCTAAGATCCCTCAAGCTGGAGGCTGAAGCATTGAGAGTTCAAAGTCTCTCTCTGATCTCAGGTCTTTAAATTTGTGTCCTAAATCCTTATTGTTTCCTCCTCTCTTACCATTCCATATCACACTGTCATCTTTAAGATCCAATGTTTTAGATGACTAGCCCAATTGCAAGTCTGCACATTGAATAGCAAGTAAACCATTTCCTGACTCCATTGCCCAATGGTTTTGAATGCTCCCTAGAATACTTCACCTCTGCCTAAATCCTCTTTGTTCATCCTTGTCTTACATTGAACCCTTCTTTCCTGATGACCAACAACCAAACAAACAATCAAACAAACAAACCCTGTGCCTATAACTAGCCTAATATCTTAAACCTTTGAGCTTCAAAGTCATATATATTTAACATACCATAGAGAGATCCCTCTCTGGACCTAGGAGGGTTAGATCCTGAGGTCTGAAAGTGTTTTGATGTTGTCTCATATTTTGGTCTTGCCAATCTGGCCAAAACATGGGAACCCCAACATAATGGCGACCATACTGGGGAATTGAGTGCATTTCACCTTAAACATTCTTAGGCACTCATAGACCCAAGATCTATGGTTAGATTGGAATTTGACAATTGCTGGTGGTGGACAACATCCTGCTTCAAACAATCAAATTCATCCACTTGGCGACTCCACACTCCATAACTCTCAAGACTCCACTGGAGGAAAAACCTGAAATATGGCCAGAACTCATAGAAGGATAGAACACATGGGTTGGATTTGGTTTAAAGAATTCATTGTTTTTGTCTACCACTATGTTCTGTCCTACTTCAAGCCTAATCAAGTGTACAAATATGAGACCCACACTGAATATGGGAAAGATCTCAAGCCTTAGTCTTCAAACCATGAGCAGACCTATACTCCAGTGAAGAACCTAGTAGAACAAGAGGCTCGTGGTGTATCTCCCACTCTTGAAGAAGCTTCAAGCAGCCATGAGCCCATTGTTATACCACCTACACCTACAAAGGTCATAGAAATATGTATGCCTCTGGTTTTACCTCTTATCTTCCAACCCCTTCCTTCAGAACTTATAAACCAGCTGCCTCTTTTTGATGGAGAAAATAAAAGGGCCACTGCTGAAGAACATGTTCAAAACCTTGAGGATTTACTTGAATTGTATGAAATAGAAGAAGATGATTTGTGCATTAGAATGTTTTCTTTGTCATTACAAGGAAATGTTAAGAGTTGGTTCAAATGCCTTCCAGTGGCAAGCATTTTTAGCTTTCACCAATTTTCTCAAGTTTTCCTTGATAAATGGGCAGCCTCTAAGAATGCTCTCCTCATCCTAGGAGAGTATCAAAGTTTGAAAAGGCAGCCAGGAGAGACAGTACAAGAATTTTCATCCAAGTTCAATAAAGTATATCATGCAATACCTTCTGACATAAAACCACCTCTAGGATGGGCCCTATTGCACTATCCGAGTTCTTTTGACCCCGAGGTGGAATTCCATATAAGAGAAAGAGAGCCTTCAAGCCTGGAGGAAATTCAAAGCATAGCAATTACTGTCGAATTCAACATAAAGTGTAGAGAGGAAAGGTTAAAAGCCTTAAAGAAAGACTGAGCAGAGAAAATAAGGTAGATCTCTTTAGAAAACAAGCTGGAAAGATTGATAGAGACTGCCAACACCCTGCTAAACACAGAAGAGGAAGAATATGAGGCTGAAACAAGAAATGATGATTGGAAAATACCTACTCCTTGTACTCAAGAAAGACAAATCAGATCACTGCAAGACATAAGAAACATGCCAAGCATGTATGATGAACAAGATTTTGAATCAGAAAATGAACTTGCAGACTATTTTAAAGAAAGACTTCCTGAGAATCCTGAAGATTTGATGGGTGAAAATGCTTATGATTTTGATTTCTCTAACATTGTTCTGTCTGATGATTATTTTTTCCAAAAGGAAACTGAGCTTGCAAGGCCATCATCAGTAGATTCATGGGAGGAAGATCACGACCATCAACTTCAAGAAAATGATGAGCCAATGCAGGCCATTTATGATACTGATGAAGAAAGCGTTGAAAGCATCATATCAGATGAATATTCATTGAATTTTCACTTTGTTACATATCAGACCATCAGTAGTAACTTCAAAGAAGATGGAAGCCAGCATCTCTTCAGTGCAGAAGACAAGGAAGAAAGACATGAAGAAAATCTTGAGTGGATTGAATATCCTGAGCCTTCTCCCGAAAGGATTAAGGTAATCAAAGAAGCCCCCACTCAAGAATATGTTGATTTTTTCACAGAGTTCAGTCCATTTCAGCAGAACTAGCCTGCGTTACTAGAGGACAGTACTATCAAATGTAATGAACCCTCTAGCTCAGGCTACAGTGAAGATGAGCGAGATCTTCTTTCCCACAGACATCTTTGTCTTGATCCAGAGGAAGAAGAGGTATTCCTGTTTTATGCTCATTTGCCAAATACTCCCAACCAGGAAAAGGAGGAGTGTGATTACAGAGGCCACATTGCAGATGCAATGATTGAAACTGCCCAGGATGCAGACAGCCTATCAGTCATGGGAGGCTTTGAAGAAAAAGTTTTTCATCATGTTTTTGTTGATCCTATGGTAGACTACATGGAGGCCCTGATTGGCTTAGTCCCTCAAGCATTAATCTTTTGCAAGAGCCACATACATCAGAATTGGTCACCACTACTGCTGGCCTCAGTTTTGAAGATCCACATGTAGAGCATCCTATGGTTATCTCTGATGAGCAGTCAGTTCTTCTTCCCTTTTTTGCTATTTCTTGACTGGCTGCATTGGCATTATTGTATCACCTAGAGCACCAGAGATTCCCAGTTAGAGTAGGGTAGGTAGGAAGTCTGAAATAAAGCTCTACCTGTGAGCATGTAGTTAGTTGTTTTTAATTTCTGCAAAGCCCAGCAAGTCAGACAGTCTAATCCTGGCTTGACTGTTTTCAATTTATTTCCTAGAATGTAGAGAAGAAATCTGCTAGATAGTTTAATCCTAGCAGATACTAGATTAGGTAGAGAAACATGTGAGGCCAACAGTTTAATCTGGTCTCATGGAGCAATAAGGGTAGATTTAGAATAGGTTGATTTTCTGTTTATAAAAATAAGAATGATGTAAAAGGTCTGCTAGTTCAAATGCACCCTAGAAGAAAAAATGTTAGGATTGTAGAATGGGTAGGTAGATTGTTTGGGTAAATGTTTCTGCTGATAGATGTCTTCATAATTATGGTAGGTGAAAATCAAGGAAGAAAGGTGGCTCAAAACAACAGGCATCTAGCCTACACCAAAGATCATTATCTGAATTCTTGACTCCTTCAAGAAGAAGCCATCCCCATGTGGAGCCACTGTTAGCCCCCTATAAATTTTTGACAAGAAAACAGGGAGCTAAATAGTTTTTGAGCCTTCAAGGAATGCATTTCCCTTGAAAACACATTATCCTTGAAGCCTCCTTATGTCCTTGTCCTTTGATAAACCCCCACTGCTGCATACATCCAAAAAGCCTCTCTGATTGTGACAAATTGTGTTCCTAAAGGCCTTCATTTTCCCTTTGTACCCCTCCAGAATTCTTCATTTCATCCCTTTTTCCCTTTGTCAAAGTCCCCCTTTCTTACCCCAAAATTCCCCCCCTAAACCTTCTAAATCATCCCCATGCCCCTCTTAAACCATGCATACACCCTTGGTTTAGTCTAATAAACCCTTATTCCCTCTATCATTGCCTTTTCCTACCCTCAAAATGCATTAAAAATGAGCCAAAACCCACATTTGTACATATATGGGTCTTAGCCCCCTTCAGGCCAGCCCCTCGACCTTTTCTCCACGTGACCCGAGCGCCAAGACCAGGTGCCAAGGCGGAAGGCGCTTATCGCAGAATCCATATCGGGCGCGTTTTAAACCGTCGATCTGTACAGATCAGACAGTCGTCACATTCCCCACAAAATCTACCGTTCACCCCGTTCACCGCTCAGATCGCATCTCCACTATTCATTTACCCGTGGATCGACGACCCAGAGTTTCCCCTACCCAGTGGTCCCCGTAACTGCACACTATTCAAAATCCGCCGGTTTTCATCGCACCACCTTTGGAGGGCGGGCGATATTTTCCATTTCGGAGCGATTCCACTCACCGCCCGACACGTGGCTCCGTCACTATTTCAAAAACGCCCACTCATCGTGCGTTATCGTTCGGTAGAAAACACGGCGTGATATGCAGGTATGTCATCCGATCCAGAGCTCTCCATCCAATGGTGATCGCTCCACGAAGTTGTGCGGGGGATAACCCAAGGCAACTGTACCCCTGGCCCACCATCCGTCGCCCTCCAATGCATTTTCAGCCGTCGATCTCCTCCCGAGATCCGACGGTCCAGATTTGATTGCATGTTCCACCGTTGACTGCTCCCACCACGTCACCCTTTACACGTGTTTCATTGTATTTCTTGCCCGTCCCAGTATATATATGCATTCCAAGGTCAATTTTAATGTTTTACGTTAAAATTTCATTCTCGCCATCCCCGACTGCATTCCGCCAGCTTTCGCCATAACCATTTTCCATCGTAATCCTGCACTTTTCTGCCATTTTACCAGTTTGCACGACCGTCCTCATCGTCCCCGTTGCATTCACCCTCCCCGTGCATGATTTATTAACGTGTTTTCGTGTTTTGCAGGGTTACAGACAGGTGGATAACCGCCATGATCCGTACGCACTATTGTAATGGCACAATGCACAAAGGAAGCTAAATTCAGAGCCTAGTATTACAGGAAAATGTCCGGAAAGGTGTTTGCAACATAAATTTCATTAAAGGACAGAGTGCGAACTCTGCAAAACCTCTCTGGCACCATTAAAGCTCAGTTTTTCACTCACAGAGACAGTTCAAAGCGGCAAGGAGTATCAGTGAGAGAATTAAAGGTCTAAGGCACATTGTTGAAGATCTTAAGCCTTAATCCAGTGTTTAAAAGGCAAGGTACCAGAATCGAAGACCCCGTGAATCGCCCAGAAGGTCCAGTGCACAGAATACCATAATAGCAAGGTTTTGACATCAGCAAAACGTTCTTCCGTCTAAGGACAAGTTTCCCATACCGTCTGTATTCTACACCGTGTTCTAGGGAGATTTGCGGTCCTGACAGCAGTCCTGATGCTATCAGAGCATTTGATTCATAGTATGGCAGACCCTAGCATCATTTATTTACCATTTTGTTAATTCACCAGAAGTACTACAGAGTGCTGCAGCAGAGTACATCAGAGACATGCCCAGAGTAAATGGAAGCCTAGATAAGACCACTCTTGCATCCAAAAGAGTGCCAGAGATAAATGCCTTGGATTTAAACAGAATGGGTTTCGGCCCTCATTCTTTCTGATTTTAATGCTTCATTTAGTTTTTCACCTACCTCCTTTGCTCTATACAACTATAAAATTCATGAAGAAGCTCATTGTAAAGGTTGTTGATCAGTTATCAGAGAATTGCAAGCTGTTTCTTTTGAGACATAGTCTCTGTATTAAGTTGTAAGATAGGCTGAGGAAGATGTTTTCTGACTGAGTATCCAGCTATTGGTAATGTTGTACTTGATTGGTGTTTCTTTTTAATATGACAAGCACATTTCTTTGGATCCTGATCTAAAGAAGCGATGATGTTTTTCTATATTTGTATTTATGTTTAACTTGCATTCCATTTCATTTCATTTCTACTGGCTTGCATCAGAAATCTGGCATAGGATTTACCCTTGTTAGGTACCCTATGTTTCTGCTCTCCTTGCCTTTGATGTTTTATACTAAATGTGTTATCTAAGAGTTGATTTCAGTTGATTTAACCAGTGTAGTGGATGTTATTGCCTTCTAGCTGATATATGAATTAAATGAATCTGTTCTTAGATGTTCTTGTTAGGATTTAATTGAAATAATTGGGAACATTGGGAGGTCTAGAACCCTGTTTCTATCTCACTGGGATCCTTTTCAATTAATTAAACCTTTCTAAGATCCCCCAAGCTGGAGGCTGAAGCATTGAGAGTTCAAAGTCTCTCTCTGATCCCAGGTCTTTAACTTTGTGTCCTAAATCCTTATTGTTTCCTCCTCTCTTACCATTCCATACCACACTATCATCTTTAAGATCCAATGTTTTAGATGACTAGCCCAATTGAAAGCCTGCACATTGAATAGCAAGTAAACCCTTTCCTGACTCCATTGCCCAATGGTTTTTAATGCTCCCTGGAATACTTCACCTCTGCCTAAATCCTCTTTGCTCATCCTTGTCTTACATTGAACCCTTCTTTCCTAATGACCAGCAACCAAACAAACAATCAAACAAACAAACCCTGTGCCTATAACTAGCCTAATATCTTAAACCTTTGAGCTTCAAAGTCATATATCTTTAACATACCATAGAGAGATCCCTCTCTGGACCCAGGAGGGCTTGATCCTGAGGTATGAAAGTGGTTTGATGTTGTCTCATCTTTTGGTCTTGCCAATCTGGCCAAAACATGGGAACCCCAACATCTACTAACCATGACAAGATAGGGTCTCAACCCTCTCTACTATTTGAAAATTTGATGTGGCCTTCACACATAAAAACCACTGAAATCACATGTCCAAATTCTCATGAGTCGCATATCTTGAGCGCGATCTACCATAAGAGAACCAATAGTATGTCATCCTACTTTCTATCTCGAACCCTTTAACGTATGTGACATTATTGTGAACCCTCACATGATGATCTTGCACTTGGTAGATGATCATGGCCTCCCTCTAGCAACCCTTACTCAACCCTCTAACTCAACCTACTTTAGGACTACATCTTTCCTGGCCTCCTTGATAAAATGATCTCCTTCTCACTTGTGTTCTTTCCTTCATACTAAGGCCTCCTTAAATAGATTTTCCTAGCTAGGCCTCTTAAGAGCCCTCTAGAACTTACGATATTTATCCACTTATACCTTAGGGAATATTATTTTTCCTTTTTAATTTTCTTTTGGATTTTAAACCACATATTGGGTCCAAAACCCCTTCTCTTGGGTTCTTTGCCGAAAAATCCTTTTGTGACCAAACTCACACAAACCCATCTCACTAGGCTTGTGGAGTACCTCCCAAGCTACATAATTGAACAACATAGTCTAGTTGTAGTAATCGTAACTTGGTCAAGCTCTTATATTCAAGTGAGGACTTGGTTGGGTTCCCAAATTGAAAATTAAGTAAGGGTAGTTGTGAGGGCATTATATCTAGGGAGGTTTAGGTAATGCCAAGGAATGAAAAGGCATTCTAACACATGTTGGAACATGTCAGTGCACGTTGAGGAGTTTTAAGGACTATCAAGGCATCACAATGGAGAGACTGAACATGCTAGGAAACCTCCATAACTATGGCATTATAATTCTATTCTAATTGCTTTAGGACAAACCCTATCCACCCTTAGAACAAATAATAACTTTTTCCTCCATAATAGACTCGACCTAGCTCATATGGATCCATATATTTTTGAAATTTATTTGACTGGATCTTGACCTGAAATTTAGATATCTACGACCCTCAAACTATGGTTACCTCAGTCAATACTACACCTATAGTTACTTCTATTCTGGCCCTAAATTATAGTGCAATACCTCCTCCATTTTAGTTGGTATTTATCACATAACTTGCATCCTGATAACCACCAAAAGATAGGGTCTCAACCCTCTCTACTAGCGGCCTTCACATAGAAACACCATTGAAATCACATGCCCAAATTTTCATGAGCCACCTCTCTTGAGCTCGATCTGCCATAAGAAAACCAATAATATGTCTTCCTACTTCCTATCTAGAACCCATTAAGTTATGTAACATTCTTGTGAACCCTCACATGATTATCTTGCTCTTGGTGGATGATCATGGCCTCCCTTTAGCAACCATTACTCAACCCTGTAACTCGACCTACTTTAGGACTACATCTCTCTTGGAATCCTTGATAAAATGATCTCCTTCTCACTTGATGTTCCTGCCTTCATACTAAGGCCTCCTTAAATATATTTTCCTAGCTAGCCCCCCTGATAAACCTCTAGAACTTATAGGCTTTATCCACTTAAACCTTAGGAAATATTAATTTTCTTTTAGATTTTTAACCCCATCTTGGGTCCAAAACCCCTTCGCTTTGGTTCTTTTCTGACAAATCCTTTAGTGACAAAAATCACACAAAACCATCTCACTAGGCTTGTGGAGTACCTCCCAAGCTACATAATTCAACAACATAGTCTAGTTGTAGTAATCGCAACTTGGTCAATCTCTTGTAGTTAATCGAGGACTTGGTTGTGTTGCCAAGTTGAAAATTATGTAAGGGTAGTTGTGAGGGAATGATATCTAGGGAGGGTAATTAGGGCATGCCAAGGAATGAAAATTCGTGCTAACATATGCCAGACAATGTCAATGCATGCTAAGGAGTGTTAAGGACTATTGAGGCATCCAAGGGGAGAACTAGGTCAAAATGCATGGAAATTAACATATAAGAGTGTGTGCTAGGGAGTTTGATCTGAATTCAAGTGTGCCTAGGACGAAGTGTGTTAGAAGAAGTTCATAATAGGATTTTCAAGAGGCAAGCCTACGATTTCAATAAGGGGTTCGAAAAATAATTTTAAGACAAAGTGAGACTTTGTGTGGGTCATAAAACTATTTTCCCTTTATCTATTAGTTTTATATGACATGTGGCACACTTTGGCTGAATACTCATGTTTTAAACTATTTTAGACAATTTTATATTGTACATTGTTTTGTATAATTTTTGGGGAACTCGGCTTGTGCCAACTTATATCTTGTGTGTCTTGTGTATCATGTGGTTCTTGCAAACTCTCAGTTAATGCTCTACTATTTATATGAACTGGACATACGTGTGAAATATTGCCTATGTAATTTATATTTTTGCCTAGTTGTTTTATGGCCATGGCTATATGTGATCCTTGTCTTGGTAATTTCTTAAGTGGGACAAGTTCAACTTGGACATGAGTGGCCTAAGATGAGGTATAAGCAGTTCTGAGGTGAAAAAGGCACAATCTACTTGTAGAAGCTGGTTCAATTGGTCAAGTTGTTGCGGCTAAAGCAGGTCAATGCCACATGAACTACAGTTGCTAAGGACTTGATTCGGTTCCCAAGTCATGAAACAATGTAAGGCTAGTTGTGAGGGCATGAGTGTAAAGGCATTCTAGGGAATGTTAACATTTTCCAGATAGTTCGAAGGCATGTCAAATATGCTAATATGTGTCAAGTGCTAAGGCGTTCCAAGATGTGCAAGGGTGCGATAATATGTGCCAGGGACTATCAAGGAAAAAAAAAGGATAAACAAGTTAAACTACAAGGAAATGAACACATAATAGGATCAATAAGTCATCAATTTACCTTTTCCAAGAGGGGCATGCTAGGCACACCAACGCTAGGTGGAAATAGGTGCCAAGTGCCAAGTGTTAGTGCATTCTAAGTGCCAAATAATCCATTATTACTTCTCATATACTTTCCAATAATTGATCTCAAATAAATTTATTATTAAACCATGCAAAAGCATACCAAGGAATCTTAATGAATGTTAGACATGATAATATTTTCCAAGCGCCAACATGCACCAAGTGCCAATGTGTGTTAGGGAGTGATACCCATGTTATGAAATGGAAGGGAATGTTGAAGAGTGATAAAGTGTGATAGAGTGTGCTAATGCATGTTAAGGAGTGTTGAATACCAGGGAAACACAAGGGTGAACTAGGTAAAATTCATGGAAGTGAATGATTATGAGGGTGTACCAGGGAGTGTTAACGAGTGATAGCTAGCATGCCAAGGAGGGAGTAACAAGGTATGTTAAGCAATAGTAAGGCTGCATGATAGGGAATATCATGGCATGTCAAGGAGTTCCATAGTGTGTTAGGGAGTTCCAGTGTGTGTTAACATGTGCCAAATAGTGGCAATACATGCAAGATATTAAGGCATGCTAGGATGTGTATGGTGCCAGGGTATGCCAATATGTGTCACAGAGTGTCAAGGAAACAAAAAGAAGAAGCAAGCTAAAATGCAAGGAAATGAACACATAAGAGGGTTAATAAGTCGAGACTTTATCTTTTTCAAAAGGGGCATGATAGGTACACTAATAATAGGTTCCAATACATGGAAAGTTCTAAGGTGTGGCAAGTGATCATGTATGTTAATGCATGCCAAAGTGTTACAGGGCATGCTAGGTAATACAAGGCATGCCAATGCATGCTAGGAGAGTGTTATGCTATGCTAGGGTTTGTCAACATGTTCTTGGGTGTTATAGTCATGGCAAGATGTTCTAGGTACAAAGATGTTCTAAGACATGAAAGGTGCCAAGGAATGTTAGTGTGTGCCAAAGCATGTTAATATGTTCCAAGAGTGTTGAGGAGTGCTAGATCTCTCTCATTAATAGAATTGACAAAACTTGATTATGTATTAAATAATATAGTTTCTACACACTCTAGTGGAAATTTATCTAAAGGGAATTTGTTAGATAATAAGCCTAATGGAGATGAATAATGTATTGAGTCATAGGAAAACTACAATCTCATTACTTGAGGGAAATGATACACACTAATTTCTTCTTAGCAAATTGACTGACTCTAACCACTATATGGCCTTGGAAACATAATGAAAAATACTCCTAAAAAATGGTCTTAAATCAAATATTTTGACAAAAATTATAGTAACATGCACATAGTGTCATCAAAAACTCATTGGAATGATCAATGATGACGAACATTTTTCGACCATCACCAATAGTAACAAAAAAGAGCATTTGTGAGGTTCAATAAAATATCATCACTAGAAGTGTCACCAAATAGAGAATTAGTGATGAGCCTTTAACAACCCTGACCAAAAGTGTCACTGAAAATGGCTTTGTTGACAAACCTTAAAGAACTGTCACTATATGCACTTACAACAATGCCTTTTTAAGGACTGTAACCATATGTGACATTGGTGACAGACCTTAAAGGTCCGTCACAAGCATGACCCTCAACAATATCATTTTTTCTTATAGTGAATACAATGAAATTAAGAAATACTAGAGCACACATTTGAAGAAATGATTGCTTCAAATGGGGATCGATCCAATGACTCATAGACCACAAAAAACCCTCTTTGTTTCTTCCCATATATCTTAGTACTTTGCTTCCCTAACACAGTGGGAGAATGCAAGGATGGAGGCTGAAGCATGAATTCTTAGAGATTACTAAAATCTTAATGCATACAGGTCTTCATCCAATATGATGAATGTTGAAAATGGAAACATGAACCAGCTAGACCTAAATCTACTAAGGTCTGTTGCTGCATGCGGATTTGATGATCTAGTTGTTGCTTTGGGTTCTCATGTTTGGGCTCAAAAACAACCTGTATCGGTACTAGCACATAATTCTTATAACATGGATCAACATTTGGTTCAAGGGACACACATATGCTCTGGGAGATATAGTATTCTAGATCAATCTAGAAATGTTTATGGAAATCACTGCACCAAGATGACCAGGGGTTTGTTACTCAATTTTTAGATAACATGTGATCCTTAGCCCTTCGTTGTGCGTAATACATGCATACTTTTTAGTTCGTTCAAGGTTCCATTGCACCTCTAGGCGATTCATGCATAACTAATGATGCTTGGAAGGAAAAAATTAATGCTTTCAATTGTGAAAACAATCTAAAATTGAATGAAAATGAGAAAATGAAGTTGTATCAAGAAAAATATGGCTCTAATTTGTTTCCTTCCACAGTTCAAGGACCTATGGTTAATACAAAAGAAGAAATGCATGATCATAACATTAATTTCCTATAGCCATACCACAAGTCCAATTCACTTCCAACTTTGATACCAACCTATGGCTCTCCCAGATGAAATATTTTTAGTGGCCCTAGTGACCTGGGTTCTAATGAAAGTATTTATTCAATGATCAACAAAAATAACGGTAACAATGGTAAGCTCTTTCTATACTTTACAAAAAATTCAACTACGACCAACCCAAATGCTACCCTTGTATTTCTAGCACGCAACACTCATCTCTAGTCAGGCTTGAACACTGAAGATGGAAAATACTACTAGATCAATATGCTAAAGTTAGTGGATACTATTCATGCAGGCCTCAAGCATATCATCGAACCAGTACAGTCAGAATAGGTTCAATTTTTTTCGTATGATTCATTTGTTTCACGAAAACGATGTCATACTTGAAGTGTTGTGCCATATTTTTGTACTTTTTCTGATTTCCATGACACATTATGAATGGTATATTTTATGACGTGTTTGCATTATATGAACATCATGGGAGCCTGATCCTCGTGGGATATCTTTATATATCAAAAAAGTCATTTGTGAAATATATATAGGATGGTAAATACATGATGTCCTTCTTGAACATCTCAGATTTAATTGATTATGGCGTGAATTTTTATATGTTTAATAGCTACTAGAGATGTAATTAGAATTTCGAGGGTCGATATTTGGTCAAGTAGAGTGAGTTAGGGACATATTCGTTATTCCTAATGTTCATATTAATTATTAGCTACAGAGGGTGAGGAACATATTCATTGCTATATTATCAGTGCCTTTTTGTGTGCTATTTTTAATGGATTTGATTAACATATATAAAACTAGTCATTGTCCAACATTATCTGGACAATTGTTAAATCATGATATTATAAGCAATCGAATTAAATCATGAAATTATAAAAAAATGACTAGACATGACAAATGTCTAGGGCCAATTTTAGAAGTTTTAGGAAAATAGTGAGAATTGTAAATCTCGCTTTGCAATCCAATCTAATTTTTTTTCTTGTCCCCTAGTAGTAACGAATCTAAAAATTTTCAGATCCATGGGATAGATAATAGGATATTTATTATGTATTATGTAAGTAGAAATTTCAAACAATAATAAATATCCATGGATTTGTTTCTAAATTTTTGTTTTCAAATTGGTGAAAAATCTTTTGAATTTTTTTGTATATTGATGATAACTTAGCTATCTGATTGACGTGGATTTGAACCACTCTAGGAGATTTCTACATCGAAGCGTGAATGCAAGATCATTGATTATGCAATTGAAGGAATCAAAAGCTTAAACAACTTAGGAAAAACTAACATGCCTTTAACAATATGTATCTCAATAAGGTACCAAAAACTAGAAAATAATTACATTAGTAAATAGTTAGAAAAGGATGTCATGAAACAGATTCACAACTCATGAAAATATTTGTTATATGTTGATTTTCACTAATAATGAAAATATATCAACTAAATATCCCTATCATTCCTCCCAACAATAACAAAACTTGCCTCCAATGTTTTATATATTATAATGATTTAATTTCTTATTTTATTTTTTATTTAAATTCTCCATTGATAAAACAATTTAAATTATAAAGTATTTAGTGTAAATTTGTATTCCTACATTTAATGTAATTTTGTGTATTATTGGTTTTCATTTTATAGATGCTAGATTTCTAGCCAATTTGTACTCTTGGATTACTAGGATATAAATATTGATTAATTTAAGCTATTAGTGTGATTTCTTTTCACTTAATGTCGAATTGACATGTATCCTTTTAAAATTTAAATAAATATTTAATTAATAAGAAAACAAAAACTCAAAATAATTAAACTACTTATTTTTTATTTTTTTGTAAGCTTGGAAGATCCTTTCTATTCATTTCCAACAAAAACAAATAGGTTTTACATCATATCCATTTTGTCAAGTGGCCTCAACCTACTCACTGGGAAACCGGGTCTGTTGGCCACCTTACCGCAAAATAAGCCATCCAAAAATGAAAGAGTTTGAGACTATCTAACATCACTATATAGGCATGATTGTCTTTAATTATCATATTGACTATATAACTAAGACAAAACATATAAGTCTGCGGATCATTCATTTATTCATATAAAAAGTTAAAAACCAAACTATGTCATACTACTACTCATCATAGGATTCCTTGGATCTTTTGCATTGGATCTTGGAAGTTCGGTCTGAGGGAAGCATGGAATGTGCTTCTCTATGCAGATGAGGAGGGAATTCTATTCTTGAATTTGAAATTTAATGAGAAAAAATTCCTTATAAATTTACTTGAATTCTATTTTAGTCTTGGATGTTCCAACAGAAGATATCTCCAGGGATCTGGCCACGATGTACTTCATCAACCAATAAATATAACCAATATGTTTAAATTGAGCAGACCAGAATCTGGAATAACCAGGGTTCCGACACGAGATCCCTCCATTCTTCAATATCCAAATATGTTATCCATGCCCATTGATTTAAGTCAAATTCCCACCCAGAAATTAATTGACGAATTTGTGGCTAAGTGTTGGCCTAGTAGGCCTGTGCAACTTCCCAAATTAGGCTTGAGGTGGGTGTATGGAACGATCCCCTAGTCGGTCGTGGTTGGGTCTGGCATCCTCCATGCCCCTATCCACTACCCTGATTCTGACCATTACCTCCCATTGTTGAGTTATATCTATTTGGGGAAGGACATGCCATTTTATTTTGCTACCAACCACAAAGCTGATAGAATAACCAGAATTCAAAATCCAAGACCACTAGCACCAAAAACCTCGTCATGACTGTAAGCCAATGCTCAGGAAGATGACCTAGCTGTAGAAATTTTAATACAATTATGTATTGCTAGATTCTCCTAATCTAACAATTATATGCCATTGTTAAATACAGAATCCTTCTACTAAAATCTTTGCAGAAATTCAATCGCCAATTGCAGATACATGAAGAAAAATCAATCACACATAACAAAGATGTTTTTACCGAGAAAGCATAAAGCTAAAAACCCCACTATCATATATTATGTGTATAACATGGATCATGAAACAATCTCATACAAAACTCTAATCCAAAATCTCTAAGTACAATATACAATCGTCTCACACTGTCATACAAAAATTGGCATAAACATGCACCAATTTACTGCCTCCTGACAGCCTACCTCCACTGCGCAATCCCTGCTGATCACAATCCCTGAATGAATTCGATTTTTCCTTTCCTTGACTGCGCAATCCTCATTGGAATCTCCAATGTGTGATTGGTTGCACTTGTGCACCCACTATAGTCACAACTGATAGTAAAATTGTCCCTTTCACCTATCTCTCAACTAAGTCTCCACTGGATCTGACATGCATGTATATAACAGTAGTAAATCTTCAGTTTCATGTGTGATCACTCCATGTGAATTAATTTAATATTTAATTCACTAATCTCTCACTAGTGTATCTTTAGTTACAACTAGTTACAACTAGCACAACTGAGTTTAACTCACTTAACTAAGTTAAACTACTTTACAACTCACATAACTACACATCCAACTCTGTTACAATTCTGTATCACTAAGTTACAATGAAGCAAACTAGCATGTCCCACCAACCAACCTTTGAACTCGAAATTCCTTCAGTTAGCTGGTTTGCCACATTAGTTAACTGAAATCAAGTGCTTCAAGAGAATAGATTATTATTTATTGTCTAATTATTGTTAAGGGCTAACAATAATCGACATGCATTCTATTTTTAGGCATGTGTTCCACGAAACAACTTCGCACATGCATTCCAAAATTAGATGTCCATCCATCCATATAATTTTCTCAACCATCTGTAAATAGATTACTGCTAAAAATAGACTTTGATCCAAATTCTAAAAATAGACATATCACCTAAAAATAACTTGTAGGCCCCACCTAGTGTAGGTGCTTAATTTTCACTAGGATCATCATCTTGTTGAATCTCAACACTCCCTCTCAACAAGAAAGGGATTATCCTTCACCCCGATCAAGTCTCTATGGTATTTGAATTTTCTCTTGGTGAGCGCCTTCATCAGAATATATGCATCTTCATCTGTTGAGATTCAACAAGATGATGAGCTTAGTGAAAAGAGTCGCCTTCACTAAGTGGGCCCGCAGGCTATTTTTGGCGCAAGTCTATTTTTAGACTATGTCTATTTTTAGACATGGTGATCATATTTCAGAAGTTGCAGGATGCTATTTGTGGATGGTTGGTCAAGTTGGAAAAATAGATGAAATTCTATTTTTAGAATATTGGGTGAAGTCTATTTACAGATTGTCGATCTAAAAATAGATGCATGTCGATTATTATTAGCTCTTAATAATAATCAGACACTAAACAACAACTTATTCTCTTAGAGCACTTTGTTTCAGTGCACAGATGTGGCACACCAGTGGACTGAGGGAATTACACAATTCCCAAGGGTTTACTGGAGCTAATGCATGGAGGACTCAGTTAGAACTCAAGTGGCAAAGTTATGACACAGTTGGAAGAGTATTTATGTAGTTGTATTTAGTTTAAATCAGTTAGACTCAGTTGAGCTAGTTGTATCTAGTCTAACTAAATGATACACTAGTGAGAGTGGAATGAATTAATTAGTTAATTAATTCACAAATAATAACTCATTAATCAACTGAACTATACATCAGTTAACTACAGTGCATGGCAGTTTCAGTGGAGACCCATTGGAGAGATAGGTGAAAGGGCAAGATGGACTATCTGTTGTGACTATAGTGATGCATTGATTGCATCACACACACATTGGAGTTTCCAATGAGGATTGCACAATCAAGGAAAGAGTAATTATAATTCATTCAAAGCTATTCTTCAGTAGGGATTGCATAGTGGAGGCAGGCTAGCAGGGGGCAGAGATCGGTGCATGGATTTGCAAGATTGTTCCTGATTAGTGTATGATGATTGTACTGTACTAAGAGCTTGATAAGCTTTGTATGAGGATTATCATATGATTCCATGATACATAATATATAGTTGGGGTTTTCAGCTTCAGGCTTTCTCAGTTAAAAACAACTTTGTTATGTGCGATTATTTTTATTTATGCTTTACATGTGTGTGCAATTAATTTTCCGCAAAAGATTAACAAATGGAATGATTCAGTATCTTGCAAGAAGTTAAATATTGTGAGATCAGGTGCATCTAGGACATATGCATGCTTAGGGCATATAATTTCTACACGATATCAGAGCATGGTTAATTGAATATCGCAATTGTAAAGTGAGTTTGTGCTGGTGGACAATTCGAATTTGCTACAGAAGATTCTTGGTGCAGACGTTGAATATACATTGAAATGGATTTCAATGGGTTGCGATTGGAGTATGCCCTTGATGGGAGCTCGAATTACATAGCCTGGAAGGACAGGATGGAGGTAGTGCTGGAGGATAATGGACTGAAGGAGTTCATCGATAGCAATGTTCCTAAGGCGGGATCTAGCGATTCTACATTACTTGACGCATGGCAAAAGAAGATAGCAAAGACGGGGAGAATTCTATTGGAAGGTGTGAAGGACTATATTGTGTCTAGCCTTTCATGGGAAAGGCACTCCATTCTTAATGTGGAAGGCTTTGACAGAATTTTTCCAAAGTAGAAGTGACCAGACAAAGTTGGCACTTAAAGACAAGCTCAGAAAAATAAAAATGGAGAAAGGCGACAGTATTCCAAAATACCTCATGAAGTTTGTCCACTGCAAGGATGAAATGGGAAGTGTGGGGATTACTGTTGATGAAGAATATGTGGTGAGATTGGCTCTCCTTGGGATTCTGAAGAGTTGTCATAGCTACAAAGACTCTGTCAATGGATGGGAGAAACTGTCGGGATGGGAGCAACTTTGGTCGGATCTTGTGCAGGAGGAGATAAGGCGGGGTACCAGGGACAGATCTTCATCGAAGAATGAAGATGAAGAGAATTACGCTTTGGCTGCCAAAGCAAGGAAAGGGAAGGGGAAGAAACATCCTTCAAAATCCAAAGCTAAAGGCAAGAAGCAATATTTGTCCAAAGTGAAGTGTTTTCACTGTCATGAACATGGACATTTCGCCACTAACTGTCCATAGAAGAAGAAAAATAAGAAAGCTATTGGATCTGCAGCTGGAGAGGCCTTAGCCTCGCAATTTGAACTTTATTTCTCTTTGATCGCATGCTTGGTTTCAAGCTGTATGGGATCAGTGTGGTATCTTGATAGTGGTGTGTCTTTCCATATGACGGGAGACAAGGAGTTGTTTAGTGACATGGAGGAGAAGGACCTCCAGATGAATATAGAGATGGGCAATGATGGTCGGTACAGTACGACTGGCATTGGGACCATTACCTTTGAGAGGGAGTCTGGTAATCCATTCTTGTTAAAGAATTTTATGCATGTTCCAGGTCTAAAGAAGAACGTGGTCTCGGTCGCAATGCTGGAAGATAAAGGTTATGATGTTGTTTTCAGTGAGGGAAAAGCCTTCCTTTGACATAAAAAAATGGGTAAAACAAAGAAGGTAGGGGTTCAAATTAAGAATCTCTACAAGATGGAGGTAGATGGCTACGCTGCAATGGTGGGAAAAGCAGAAGAAGTGGTGAGCCGGGATGAGGGAGAAATATGGCACAGGAGATTGGGACATCTTCACCATGGCGCTTTGAAGATTTTGCAGCAGATTTCTACTGGACTTCCCAAGGGTACTCTTGCGCAGTCAGATTAGTGCAAGGGATGTACTATGGGTAAGTTTGTGAAGACCACCTTTCATGAGAAGGATAACCGAGCTTCGGTGATCCTAGAGAGAATTCACAGAGACGTGTGTGGACCTTTCTCGGTTTCTTCAACAGCAAAACACAGGTATTATGTTATATTTGTTGATGAATATTCTCGTAGATGTTGGATCTTCTTCATGCAGAAGAAGAGTGAAATGTTCTCAAAGTTCTGTGAGTTCAAGGAATTGGTGGAGAAGGAGTCGGGGAAGCAAGTGAAAGCTCTACGGAGCGATAATGGTGGTGAATACATCTCGGGAGAATTCAAAGAATTCTGTAGCAAAGAAGGAATTCGAAGAGAACTCATGGCACCTCATAACCGACAACAGAATGGGGTCGTGGAGAGGAAGAACAGAATGATCGTGGGTGCTGCACAAGCGATGCTGCATGACCAGGGCCTACCAATGCACTTGTGGGTGGAAGCATGCAACACTACGGTTTATGTGAAAAACCATTGTCCTCATAGAGTAATTGGAATGAGTACACCTGAAGAAGCTTTTACTAGTAAGAAGACTGATATTTCTCATTTGAAGATTTTTGGCTCACCTGTTTACATTCATGTGACAAAGGACACCAGGAAGAAGGTGGAGCCGACTGCAGAAGTTGGGATATTTGTGGGGTACACAGAAACACCCCATAATTATCGTGTGTATTTTCCAGACATTCGGATGACTGGTGTGCGATGGGATATAAAATTAAATGAGGTGAAAGCCATGAAGTTGTCGCTTGAGAGGGAGCTACACTTGCATGCAGAGGAGTAACTTCTTGTTCCCAAATATGAGTCTCTAGATGTGGATCAGCCATAGGAGGAGATTCATGGAGTGGAGGAGTCCACTCATGCAGAACCAAATATCAGACAAGGCAGAAATCATACCACAGAAGCTACGAGACTGAAGCTTGATGTGGCACAGAATGTAGGAGTCCCTACATCACAGCACAGACAGCGACAATCACCTGACCGATTTACTGGATACATGGCTCTTATGAGCAAGTGTATCGTGACAGAGCCATCTTCTTTTGAAGAGGCAGTGTAGGAGCCCCACATGGGTAGATGCCATGGTGGAGGAGTATGACTCCATTGTCAGAAATAGTGCTTGGGAGATTGTTCCAAGGCCGGTGGGGAAATCAGTTGTAGGATCAAGATGGATCTACAAGGTAAAGGAAGCTTCTGATGGGAGCATTGAGAAGTATAAGTCAAGATTTGTTGCCCAGGGCTTCTCACAGATCGAGGGGATTGACTATGAATAAACCTTTGCACCTGTTGCACTGTATTCTTCCATACGGACCATCCTTGCTCTCTCAGCGCAAATGGGTTGGCACATTCATCAGATGGATGTGAAGACTGCGTTCCTTAATGGGATCATTGAGGAAGAAGTGTAAATTGAGCAGCCTGAAGGATTTGAGATCTTCAGCAGCGAGTCGCATGTGTGTAGTCTCAAAAGAGTGCTATATGGGCTGAAACATGCACCATGTGCTTGGTACACTCTGATCAACAACTATTTCACTAGACTTGGCTTCACCAAGAGTGAGGTGGATGCAAACCTGTACTAGATTGTGGTGGAGGGTAAGCTTTTAATCATTATACTTTATGCTGATGATTTAATACTAATAGGTGATAATAAATTGATACACTCAAGCAAAGCAGATCTTGCAAAGGAGTTTGAGATGAAGGATTTGGGCCTCCTTCATTATTTCCTTGGATTGGAAATATGGCAGTGGGAAGGTGAATTGTTTGTGTCTCAAGGAAAGTATTCTCGGGAGATACTGGAGAAGTTTTACATGCAAGGTTGCAAGCCTATCGACACTCCTCTTCCAGGTAATTGGAAGAAAGAGGATGCTACATCGGCAGAGGTAGTGGATGCCACTGTTTATCGACAGTTGGTGGGTTTGTTCATGTATTTAGTCAATACAAGACCGGGCATATGTTATGTGGTGAACCAGCTTTCACAAGCGATGGTTAAGCCTACCAAGCTCTTTTGAAAGGAAGGCAAGCATGTCCTGAGATATCTCAGGGGCACATCTGAGTAAGGTTTATGGTACAGATAGACGGATCAGGTGAATTTGCATGGCTTCACGGATGTAGATTGGGTAGGAAGCCCAACAGACATAAAGAGCACATCAGGAGGGATTTTTAGTATCGGATCTATTGCAGTTTTTTGGTAGAGCAGGAAAAAAATATCTGTGGCACTCAATTTAGTGGAAGCAGAATACATGGCAGCAAGTCAAGCTGCATGTGAGGCCATCTGGATGAGGAAGATTCTAGTTGGTTTGTTCGGTTCACATTTAGATCCCACAGTGATACATTGTGATAATCAGAGTTGCATTAAGCTCTCGGTTAATCTTGTGTTTCATGATAGATCTAAACATATTGATATCCAATATCATCATATCAGAGATTGTGTGCAGCAGAAGATCATGTTGCTTCAGTACATTCCTACGGAGGATCAGGATGCAGATATTCTGACGAAGGTGCTCACCAAGAGAAAATTCAAATACCATAGAGGCAGGATCGGGGTGAAGGATAATCCCTATCTTGTTGAGAGGGAGTGTTGAGATTCAACAATATGATGAGCTTAGTGAAAAGAGTCGCCTTCACTAAGTGGGCCCGCAGGCTATTTTTGGCACAAGTCTATTTAGACTATGTCTATTTTTAGACATGGTGATCATATTTCAGAAGTTGCAGGATGCTATTTGTGGATGGTTGATCAAGTTGGAAAAATAGATGAAATTCTGTTTTTAGAATATTGGGTGAAGTCTATTTATAGATCGTTGATCTAAAAATAGATGCATGTCGATTATTATTAGCTCTTAATAATAATCAGACATTAAACAACAACTTATTCTCTTGGAGCACTTTGTTTTCAGTGCACAGATGTGGCACATCAGTGGACTAAGGGAATTACGCAATTATCAAGGGTTTACTGGAGCTAATGCATGGAGGACTCAGTTAGAACTCAAGTGGCAGAGTTATGATACTATTGGAAGAGTAGTTATGGAGTTGTATTCAGTTTAACTCAGTTAGACTCAGTTGAGCTAGTTGTATCTAGTCTAACTAAATGATACACTAGTGAGAGTGGAGTGAATTAATTAGTTAATTAATTCACAAATAATAACTCATTAATCAACTGAACAATACAACAGGTGCAACTACAAAGGTATGGCATTTTCTGAAGTGAGACCTTAGTGAGAGATAGTGAAAGGGCAAGATGGACTATCTGTTGTGACTATAGTGATGCATTGATTGCATCACACACACATTGGAGTTGCCAATGAGGATTGCACATTCAAGGAAAGAGTAATTCGAATTCATTTAAAGCTATTCTTCAGTAGGGATTGTGCAGTGGAGGTAGGCTAGCAGGGGGCAGAGATCGGTGCATGGATTTGCAATATTGTTTCTGATTAGTGTATGACGATTGTACTGTAGTGAGAGCTTGATAAGATTTGTATGAGGCTTGTCATATGATTCCATGATACATAATATATAGTTGGGGTTTTCAGCTTTAGGCTTTCTCGGTTAAAAACAACTGTGTTATGTGCGATTGTTTTTATTTATGCTTTACATGTGTGTGCAATTAATTTTCCACAAAAGATTAACAAGTGGAATGATTCAGTATCTTGCAAGAAGTTAAATATTGTGAGATCAGGTGAATCTAGGACATATGCATGCTTAGCGCATATAATTTCTACATGATCTTCATTAGGAATGTACTAAAGCAACATGATCTTCCGCTACACACAATCTCTGATATGATGATACCATATATCTATATACTTAGATCTATCATGAAACACATGATTAATCGAGATTTTAATGCAACTCTGATTATCACAATGAATTACTATAGCTTGACTTGCCGCCATGTATTCCGTTTTCGCTGAACTGAGTGCCATGGATCTTTGTTTCTTGCTGTACCAAGAAACAATGGTAGATATGATACTGAAAACCCCTCCTGATGTGCTATTTCTATCTATTGGGTTGCCTGCCCATTCTGCATCCGCGAAGCCATGCAACTTCAACTCATCATTATGTTTGTACCATAACCCATACTTAGATGTGCCCCTGATATATCTTAGACATACTTGTCTGCCTTCCAAAAGAGCTTGGTAGGCTTAATGATCGCTTGACTAAGCTAGTTCACAGCATATCATATGTCTGGTCTTGTATTAACTAAATAAATGACTAAACCCACCAATTTTCGATAGACAGTGGCATCCAATACCTCTCCAGATGTAGCGTCCTCTTTCCTCCAGTATCCATGGGTTTGCAGCCCTTAATGTGAAACTTACGGAGTATCTCCCTTGCATACTTTCCTTGAGGCACAAACAATTCACCTTCTCGCTGCCATATTTCCAATCCAAGGAAATATTGAAGGAGGCCCATATCCTTCATCTCGAACTCCTTTGCAAGGTTCTCCTTGCATGAGTGTATCAACTGCTCATCACCAATCAGTATTAAACCATTAACATAAATAAAAATGATTAAAAGCTTACCCTCCACCATAATTTGTTATAGGTTTACATCCACCTCACTCTTGGTGAAGCCAATTCTAGTGAAATAGCTGTCAATCCGAGTGTACCAAGCACGGGGTGCTTGCTTCAGCCCATACAATGCCCTTTTGAGTCTGCACACATGCGAATCGCTGCTAAAGATCTCAAATCCTTCAGGCTGCTCAATGTAAACTTCTTCCTCAATGATCCCATTAAGGAATGCATTCTTCACATCCATATGATGAATGAGCCAACCCATCTGCGCTAAGAGAGCAAGGATGGTCCTTATGGAAGAATACCGTGCAACAGGTGCAAAGGTTTCTTCATAATAAATCCCCTCGATCTGTGAGAAGCCCCGGTCCACAAATCTTGAATTCTACTTCTCAAAACTGCCATCAGTAGCTTTCATTACCTTGTAGATCCATCTTGAACCTACCAATGATTTATCAATTGCCCTTGGAACAATTTCCCAAGCATTATTTTTGACAATGGAGTCATACTCCTCCACCATTACATCTACCAATGTAGGCTCCTGCACTTCTTCCTGAAAGGAATATGGCTCTGTCACAATAAATTTTCTCATGAGAGCCATGTATCTAGTGAATCAATCAGGAGTCTGTCTCTATCTACGCTGTGAAGTAGGGACTCCTACATTCTGTGTCGCATTAAGTTTCAACCTCTCACCTTCTGTGGTATTCCTTCTGCCAGTTTTGATGTTTGGCTCTATGTGAGTGGACTCCTCCACTCCATGAACCTCCTCCCATGGCTGATCCACATCTAGAGAATCATCTTTGAGATCAAGAAACTCCTCCTCTGCATGCAAGTCTAGCTCCCTCTCAAGCGACAACTTCATGGCTTTCTCCTCATTGAATTTTATATCCCGTCGCACCACAGTGATTTGACTATTTGGAAAATAAACGTGATAATTACGGGGTGTTTCTGTGTACCCCACAAATATCCCAACTTCAGCAGTTAGCTTCAGCTTATTCCTAGCGTTCTTGGTCACATGCACATAAACAAATGAGCCAAAAATCTTAAAGTGAGAAACATCTAGTTTCTTACTAGTAAAAGCTTCTTCAGGTGTACTCATGCCAAGTACTCTCTGAGGACAATAGTTTTGCACATAAACTGCAGTGTTGCATGCTTACATCCACAAGTGCATTGGTAGGCCCTGATCATGCAACATAGCTCGTGCAGTACCCACGATCGTTCTGTTCTTCCTCTTCGCGACCCCATTCTGCTGTGGGTTATGAGGCGCTATTAGTTCTCTTCGAATTCCTCCTTTTCTATAGAAGTATTTGAATTTGTTCAAGATATATTCACCACCATTATGGCTCCGCAAAGCCTTCACTTGCTTCCTCGAATCTTTCTCCACCAATGCTTTAAACTCACAGAACTTTGAGAATGTTTTATCCTTCTTTTGCATGAAGAATATCCAACATCTACAAGAATAGTCATAAAAAAAAATAACATAATACCTATTTTTAACTATTGAAGAAATCGAGAATGGCCCAAACACGTTTGTGCGAACTCTCTCTAGGATCACCGAAGCACGTTTCTCCTTTTCATGAAAGGTGGTCTTCACAAACTTACCCATAGTACATCCCTTGCACTGATCTATTTACACAAGTGTACCCTTGGGAAGTCCAGTAGAAATCTGCTGCAAAATTTTTAGGGTGCCATGGTGAAGATAGCCCAATCGCTTGTGCCATAATTCACCTTCATCCCGGCCAACCACTTCTTCTTATTTTCCCACCATTGCAGCGCATCCAGCTACCTCCAACTTGTAGGGATTCTTGACTCGAATCCATATCCTCTTGGTTTGACCCATTGTTTTATGTCGCAGGAAAGCTTTTCCATCACTAAAAACAACATCATAACCTCTATCCTTCAATATTGCGATTGAGACCAAGTTTTTCTTCAAACCTGGAACATGCATAACATATTTCAACAAAAATGGTTTACTTGACTCCCTCTCAAAGGTAATGGTACCAATTTCGGTCGCACTGTATCATCCATCGTCTCCCATCTCTATATGCATTTGGAGATTTTTCTCCTCCAAGTCACTGAAAAGCTCTTTATTTCCCGTCATGTGGAAGGAAGCACCACTATCAAGATACCACACCGATCCCATTGCACTTGAAACCGAGCATGTGATCAAAGAGAAATAAAGTTCAAATTATGAGTCAAGGGCCTCACCAACTACAGCTCCAACAACCTTCTTGTTCTTCTTTTTCTGTGGGAAGTTAGTGGCGAGATGCCCATGTTCGTGACAATGAAAACATTTCACTTTGGAAAAATCCAACTTCTTTCCTTTAGCCTTGGATTTTGAATGGGATTTCTTCCCCTTCGCTTTCCTTGCTTTGGAAACCAAAGCACAATCCTCTTCATTATCATGCTTTGATAAAGAGCCATCTCTGTTGTTCCGCATGAACTCCTCCTGCACTAGATCTGACCACAGTCGTTCCCAATCCGGAATTTTTTCCCATCCGTTGACAGAGTCTTGATAATTGTTTCAACTCTTAGGAAGTCCCAAGAGAGCCAAACTTACCAAATCATCATCAGCAACTGTGATTCCCACACTCCCTAGTTCATCCCGACATTGGAAAAACTTTTTGAGATACTTAGGAATATTGTCGCCCTTCTCCATCTTGATCTTTCTGAGTTTATCATTCAACACCAATTTCCTATGGTCGCTGCTGCTTTGGAAAAGTTTCGTCAAAGCCTTCCACATTGAAAATGGAGTGTCTTTCCCATGAAGGCTCGAGACAATATGGTCTTGCACACCTTCCAACATAATCCTTCTCGTCTTCGCTACTTTCTTTTGCCAGACATCAAGTAATGCAGCGTTCGTCGAAGTGGGCTTAGGAACATCACTGTCGATGAATTCCTTCAAGCCATTATCTTCAAGCACTGCCTCCATCCTATCCTTCCATTCAATGTAGTTCGAGCTACCTTCGAGCGCATACTCTAACTGCAAACCATTGAAATCCATTTCGATGTTTACTCAACTGTCGCACCAAGAAATGCTTGCAGCAAATTAGAATTGTTTCCACCAACAAAATCAGCTACTGCTTCAATATTTCAATCTTCTTTTCTCTGATACCATGTAGAAATTTTAATAAAATCATTTATTTCCAAATTCTCCCGATATAACAATTATATGCCACTATTAAATACAAAATCCTTCTACTAAAATATTTGCGGAAATTTAATTTCCAATTGCAAACACATGAAGAAAAATCAATCACACATAACACAAATGTTTTTACCGGGAAAGAATAAATCTAAAAACCCCACTATCATATATTATGTATATATCAAGGATTATGAAACAATCTCATAAAAATCTCTAATCTAGTAGCTCTCAATACAATACACAATCGTCTCACACTGTCATACAAAAATTGGCATAAACATGCACCAATTTACTGCCTCCTGACAGCCTGCCTCCACTGCGCAGTCCCTGATGATCACAATCCCTAAATGAATTCGATCTTGCCTTGCCTTGACTGCACAATCCTCATTGGCATCTCCAATGTGTGTTTGGTTTCACTTGTGCACCCACTATAGTCACGACTGATAGTCAAATTGTCCCTTTCACCTATCTCTCAACTAAGTCTCCACTGGATCTGACATGCATGTAGTTAATAGTAGTAAATATTCAGTTGCATGTGAGATCACTCCATGTGAATTAATTTAATATTTACTTCACTGATCTCTCACTAGTGTATCTTTAGTTACAACTAGTTACAACTAGCACAACTGAGTTTAACTCACTTAACTGAGTTAAACTACTTTACAACTCACATAACTACACATCCAACTCTGTTAAAACTCTGTATCACTGAGTTACAATGAAGTCCACTAGCATGTCCCACTAACCAACCTTTGAACTCGAAATTCCTTCAGTTAACTGGTTTGCTACATCAGTTAACTCAAATCAAGTGATTCAAGAGAACAGATTATTATTTAGTGTCTAATTATTGTTAAGGGCTAACAATAATCGACATACATTCTATTTTAACACATGCATTGCAGGAAACAGCTTAGCACATGCATTCAAAAAATAGACGCCCATCCATCCATATAATTTTCTCAACCATCTATTGATGCAGGAACATTCTTCGAAACTTATAAGACCCATGAGTCTTATTTCACATTTACTAAAGGGAGTGGGTTCCCTTAATCATTTTATTTATTTTCCTTAGTTTAGTTGAGTTTGAGGAAATTTAATTATAAATTGATTTATGGAGAAAATGTCATTAGTTGTAGAAATCTTAGGGATGAGTGAGAAATCCTAGGAAATTGAGGATTTGAGGGATTTCAAAGTCTAAAGTGAGGAATTGGTTGAGTCAAAAGAGGAGAAAGAGGTTTTAGTTGAGTGATTTATGTAGAGGATCACGGATTCAGAGTAATCCATAATTATGTAAATATGTTTATAGCCTGTATATATGAGATGAGAGGGGGAAGAGAGTTAGATATATAATTGTAGGAAATTGATTGTAAGTCTACGACATAGACAGAAAGGAAAGTAAAAGGGCCATGTAAGGATACATCAGGCTAGATCCAGATTGCATATGGTGTTTATTTTTATATGTACAATTGAATACAGTAAGACTTGTTTTGTTTTTCGGCGTGTTAATCTAAAATTATGATCCCTGTGTAATAACGCTCTAATTGAATAAATTCTGATAAAATCACTCTGTGAGAATGAAACTTAGTGGCTGGTAGAATCAGGTTGGTTTCAGAGAATGGTCAGAATATTAAATCCGGCTCTGAATGTAGCATAGACAGGGGTTTGGAATTTATGAAGATCTGAGTTAATTGTGTTGAAGAAATTTCTAAAGATTGATGCATAGAGGAGGATTGGATGGGAAATTAATCAAATTGAAGATTATCGTATTTCCTCTATAGCTGGTAATTGTGTGCGTAATTGTAAAATCATGGAGAAGTGATTGCTGGTATTGTTAAACAAATTTTTATCAATTCCTTTTTGAAATATTTATGAGTCGAGTTCTGCTTAATTTAATTTTTGTGTGGATGTTCCTTTAAACTTCTGTGTCCATTCTGAAGGCAAGATAGTCTGATTATATTGTTAAATTAAAACGCTAACAGTTTTTAATGCATGGAACCTGTGGCTTCTTAGAAGGATGGATGAATCTGGCAGAGTTGAAAGAAATTAGATTGCTGAAATGCGTAAAGGGATCTGGGGTTCATTAAATTAATTTGACAGTCTAGTATTGGGAAATCCGACGGCTTACGCGCCAATTTTGTTGATCTAATGACAATCGCAATTCAAGTTGCAAGGAATTTAAGAGATCAAATGGACCCTATAAAATTATAAATTAGATTTTGTGATTAGAGTTGTCCACTCAGCACTCAACAGATCTAACGATTTTCGCATCAAGGTTGCTAATCCAATGGATATCGCATAATTAAATGCAAGAGGTTTAATTTTTTAATTGGATGCGATAGAATTAACGAAAAGGGTTTAATGTTGGTATAAATCTGTCACCGAATCAACTAAAATCCACTTAGCAAATATTTTCTACACATGATTTTCTTTATTGCTGCGAATTATATATTTTATATAATTCTGGTTCCGTCATTATGAAAGGATGGTAAAATGGGTCTTTCGATCCATTTTTATTTTTTGTAAGTAAAATTGAAGGTTGATGAGTGATATAGAAAATGAATTAGAAAGAAAAGGAAAACTGGGAAGAGGTCCCACAAGTCACGTATTTAATGAGATGATTGTCCTGGTTTATATGGCAGGGTTATAAGTTAATAATAATTAATGGATGGGTGAGCTTTAAAACCCTGCATAATTTGGTATCAGAGCTAGACTAATGCTCTGTGGAGTTGATTGAAAGATTGAATTTTATTTCCAGCATGTATATAATTTACATCGCAATGGATTCGATACATAAGAAGAACAAGACACCAGAGAGTTATGCAAAGAGAATGGATTCTAAGATATTCCAGGTAATGAGAACTTCAAAATTTCATCAAAGGTAGATTGTGGAAAATATTTGAGAAAGATAGAATCAGGTAGAGGTTGTGCAGGTTTTAAAACTTCAATGATATATGTATAAGAGTGTAAAGCAACAACAAAATTTTTAGCCAAGTAGTTGTGACAAGGAAGTGAATGAAGAAATTGCAGTAGAAATGTTGTAAGGAAATAAAAATGAATATGGATGTACTCAGCAAGAAAAGAAATTTAGTTGACAGAAGAACTGAAGTGTAGATAATGAAAAGTAAAGCAGCATGTGTATTGTCTAAACCAGTGGAACCTCAAAGAGATAAATCGTTTAAATATCTCTCAGGTATGAGTTATATTTGGTTCCATTTAAATTTTTATGAGGAAGTTAATGATAGTAGCAACACACAATAGCATATTGTGTAAAGAGAGAAAGGAGTTGTGGTAGTGGCAGTGAGCCTAAATATTCCAGCTAAAGGTTGGACAGTGAGGATAGTTGAATTGTTCTCAAGAGAAGATGAGTTGAGGATATAAGCCTAGAGAGAGCAGAAGAGAGTGCTCAAGAGGTTCTAGAAATAGAGAACAAGTACTTGCCAAAAGACCAAGTCTAGAGAGAGGATTGGTGAGGTAAGTGGCAGTAGGGAGGACTTGCTGTTGCATAGGCTTAGTGTAGCTCATAGTGAGTGAGGAGCTCATAGAGATGGAGGAGAAAGTGACTACTAATAGTAATAATAGGGGTTCAGAGATAAGCCGCGACAGAAGAAAGAAAGATGCCAAGAAAAATGGCAAAGGAAAGGAAATGAGTCAAGAGGTATTTTACAGAGAAATTGTAGAATTAAAAGTAAGTATTGATGCAAAAATAATGCTGCTAGAAAAGTGTGAGAAAGGAAAAATTTATGGTTGGACTATGAAAAGAAAGAAGATAAAGTGGAATATTTTGCAAAAGAAGATAAAGAGAAGAATGTATATCAGATTAAGATAAGAACTTAGAGCAGTTAAGTTAGAGATGGAAGATGACTATTATAGACCTAAGCAAGAAGATTACCTTGCTGAGGAAGGAATCATTGATGCATTTCTGAACTTTTGGACAAGTCCAGATCAGCAGAGAGATGTGATGATTGAGACATCAAAGAAAAAGGAGCCTAGTATTTTTGATGTGATGATTTGTGTATGTATGCAGGTGATGAAAAAACTTTACAGAATAGGCTTATGCAAGTTTCTTAAGAAATGAATATGTTAGAAGAGATGGTTATAATGGAGCAGTTCTCGATTGAACATGTATTCAAGGACACTAAAGAAGAGAACATGTTGAAAACTAACATGAAAGCTGGAGGTGATGAATCTAGTGAGATTTGGAAAAGGAATGACAAACAGTCTAAAGATAAAAGGAAATTGCAGATTTCAAGAGAAGAAGTAGGAAAGAGGTATGAATATATCCTTGTGACGGGAACAATCAAGAGTATGTGTATTGTGCAAACATTTGAGGTAATGGGATTATCTCTTCAATTTTTATTCAAAAATTATGAACCTGTATTGATAGTTAATGGACAAGAAATTGTCTTGGGAAGACATAATGGAGTATTTATGGAAAGGACTCTTACTAAATATTTTACTATGGAAGATGCTAGAACAGAGATTTATAAAGAGAATTTAGTCCAAGGAGGTATAGCTAGTCCAGAAAAGGCTATGAAGAGGAGAGGAAAAGAAGGTAGCCAAGAACTCATGAATAGATTGGCAGAGACTGGTACACAACAGAAATTTGAAGACAATGTTATTTGTACAACTTGAAAAAAGAGTAAAGGCAAGTGCAATCAACAAACTGGAGAGAGACGGGCAATCTCAGAAGATGAAGACAAGGATGCTTCCATGAACTATGCTTTTGCAGTGAACAGTAAAGGGGTTCAATGGAATGTGATATTTATGATGTTGATAGTAATTTTTATTGTAAAAGGAACTTTATCATGGAAGGAAAAATATGTTGTGTATGATTTTGTTTCATGTGAAGAAACAAAGAGAATTATAGATTGGCATATTTTGATTGAAAAGGAAGAGACATGGAAAAAGCAAATTGGTGATTTACAGATTTGTAAGGGAGAAAAAGGAGGAATGAAAAGAAATGTGAAACGAAGGAAGGCTAAAGAAAAGAGTAGAGATTTTTTTTTTGAAATTAGACAAAATTCAGAGAAAAGTGAAGACAAAGAAGAATTTTTTGAGACTAGACAATATGGAGGAAGATATGACAATATTGACATGTCATATGTGCATCAAGAGGATGGCAAATCAGAGAAATTATGGAACAGAGTTAGTGGAAAATGTAATGCATTTTCTGATTTTGAATTATTAATTGTTGAATGTGTTTTCCAGGATGAAGGACAAACTGCTTTTGGAGATATGTTTGTTCATGCAAACATGAAGAAGTATGTAAATTCTGGAAATGTAGAAAGTTAGTTTTCCTTATGGGAACAACAAAATGATAGTAAGCAACTAGTTGACTCAAAAGTTCAGGATGAAGGAAGGAAAGTTGGTATAGCTCTTATAAAAGTCAGTGCAGAAGAGGAAGAATATTGTAGAGGATGTAAAAGTAAATTCCACAAATAGATTTTATTTTCAATCCAAAGAAGGTTTGAATGCCAAGAGTTTGTTTTAAATTTGCAATTGAAACTTGGGATGAACAGAAATATGGAAGCAATTGAACAAAGTTCTATAACTGAATTATTTGCAATTGATGGACAGTATGTAGTTGGAAGGTAATCTAGATTTATGCAGGAATGCAATAAAATACACATATAACCATAAATACAAAGATGCAGTGGAAATAACACTTCATTTCATTAATATCAAAGAACTGAAATTCACTTACAGACAGAATGGAAATAAACTAGCTAGGGTGCTGGTAGCTTATCTCTGAGAAGAGATGTGGCGGCTACAAGCCTCTGAACTCCGTTAAAATGAGGATCGAGGGTATATTTATTATTTATAAACAATGGAAAACCCTAAACGTCAAAAAACCTAACCCTAGGAGATGAAGTGCCAAAAGTATGGGCCCCGTTTGGGTAAATTGGTGTTTCAACTTCTCAGGGACGTAACTTTGGCATACTATCTCCACTTGAACCACATGATACATCGTTAGAAATATCTATCCAAGGAATAAAAATTTTGCTGCAAATATCAATTTTAGAATAGAATCATATTCACCGAACAAACGATGCCCAAAAAACGTCGTTTAGGGCGTCAAAATGGCTCCAGAATTTCAGGACCCGAAAAACTGCTAAAAATAGTAAGTTGTGCTGAAATTGAAAAAATGAAAGAGACAATGGTGGGGCCCCAAGTGGAATAGGAAGGTGGCCACCAATATCCACCTGGATCATTTCTCCCCCCTTAGGAAGCAATGGTCACCATTGCGTTGAGTTCCTCCATGAGATTAGGAAACTTTTGCTAAACTTGGTCCCTGGTGAACCACTTGTCTTGGTGTAGGAGGTGGCTAGCTTTGACAAACCGATACAGTTGGATCTTATGTTGGCGTGTGTTCTTGATTTGCATGTCCATGATACAATCTGTGGTGGTCTTTTCCATGCACTCTGGGTTTAACTCTTTTGGTGTGAGTTCTTCTGCAATGTCAGAGGTGTCCAGTAGAGGTGGGAAGTAGGGACGAAGGCAGTCTACATTGAATACTGGGTGTAGACCAAGGAATGGTGGAATACTGAGCTCGAAGGCATTGTTCCCTACAACCTTGGTGATGGTGTATGACCCATATTAGAGCATGTGAAGGTTGCAGTGGGGTCCAATGAGGTGCTCCTTCTATAAATGTAGCCACACTTTTTTGCCCACTTGGAAGTTGTGTGGCACCTGATGTTGATCATGGCGTTGCTTGTACTTAGCATTGGCTCTGTCCAATATTTCATGAACCTTTTAGTGAATGTGTTGAATGTGCTTAATGAATTTGTTCGCTTTGTCAGCTTCAGTCTTGACATGAGCTGAATCAGCCCGAGTAGCTGCAAATGGCATGGATATGTCAATGGGACATAGTGGCTGGAATCCCAAGCCCACTTGAAAGGGGCTGTGGCTGGTTGAGCTATGGAGAGCCCGATTATAACCGTGTTTTACATTAGGGAGGCTGTCATCCCATGTGTGTGGATGCTTTGAATTGTACATGCACATAATGTGTACATTCATCCCGTTGACGAATTTTGTCTGGCCATCATTTTAGGGATGGAAAGCTGTGGACTTGATGAGCTTGGTGTCCAACATTGACCAAAGGCTAGAAAAAAATGTGGTGAGGAACCTACTGTCACGATCTGATATGATAGACTGTGGGATCCCAAAGTGCACCCACACTTGTTCAAAGAAGAGTTTAGCAATGACTTCTGTTGTGATATTCTTCTTGTATGGTGCCATAATGTTCATCTTTGAGAATCTTTCGACGACCACGAAAACACAGTCATTTCCATGCTTAGTAGAAGGAAGGAATGACATGTAATCCATGGAGATGGATTCCCAAGGTCAACTAGGGGTAGGTAGCAGAGTATAGAGCCCTTGCTTCTTGATGGTCAGTTTAGAAATGGCGCAAGCAGTGCAGGATTTGATGTACTTCCCAACATCTTGTCAAAGGTTCCACCAATAGAAATACTTCTGCAGTATAGCCACCATTTTCTCAACCCCAAAATGCCCAGCGAATCGACTGTAGTGCGCTTCCCATATCATCTTGGCATGCTTGCTTGATGGAACACAGAGGTGTCCCAGGTGACATAACAGTGCATCTTGGACGTGAAAATTTGGAACTTGCATACCCCACAAGAGTGCCTTGTATGTGTGGCTAAATTCTGGATCAGTCTTCTAGAGAAGCAGCCAATCAGAAGTCTCGTACCCACAGGAGTTGAGAACAGTGGTTATGGCCACGATCGGTGGTCAGCTGAGGCAGTCTGCAACATTATTGGTGCTACCCTTCTTGTACTTGATGTTCAAATGAAATTTTTGCAGATATGTGGACCACTTCTGATGGTGATCATTATACAACTTCCCTTGTGTCTGTATGAACTACAGGGGTCAGTGGTCTGTGTTGATGATTGTCTCCTTCCCCAAAATGTAATTCTTCCATTGTCGACAAGCCTACACAATGGAATACATTTCTTTGTCATAAGTGAGATACTTTCGAACTGTGTCAGACAATGTCTCATTGTGATATGCCACTAGATGCCCCTGTTGTGTAAGAACTTCCCCAATAGCATAGTCAGAGGCATCTGTCTCGATCTCAAATGGTTGTTGCAAGTCTGGTAATGTGAGCACTGGGGCATAATAGAGGTGATGTTTCAATTCTACGAACACCTTCTGTTGAGATTCTGACCAAAAGAATTTTTCTTTCACTCCTCCCTTGGTGAATTGACTCAAGGGCCAAGTGATATGAGAGAATCCCAACATGAACCTGCAGTAGAAATTAGCAAGACCTAGAAATTTGTGAAGCTCTGTTAGAGTGGTTGGGGCTGGCCAATCCTGAATGACTTGGATCTTGGCTGGATCCACATACACCCCCCTTTCATCAATAATGTATCCCAAATATTGAACCTAGGTCATGCCAAAAGTGCACTTCTCCAAATTGGCACACAACTTGTGTTTTCGTAGTGTTTGGAGGACTTCTTAGACGTGGTGGAGGTGCTCTTCCCAAGTCTGGCTGAAGATCAGAATGTCATCCAAGTACACCACTACAAATTATTTGGTGAATGGATGCAAGATGTCATCCCTCAACCTCATGAAGGTTGCGGGAGCATTCATCAACCCGAAAGGCATGAAGAGCCATTCGAAAAGGCCCTCCTTGGCTTTGAAGGCAATCTTCCACACATCAGAGGGTTCGACTGGTACCTGGTGATATCCAGACTTCAAGTCGATCTTGCTAAAATATTTTTCCCCTTTGATTTGGTCCAGAAGGTCATCAATCCGTGGGATTGGGTACCTATTCCAAACAGTGATCTTGTTCAGCACCCGATAGTCAATAAAAAGTCTCCAAGTCCCATACTTCTTCTGTAACAACACGATTGGGCTCCCACAGGGCGGTGAACTTGGCCGGATGTGACCCTTATGCAGCAACTCCTGAATATTCCTCTTCATTTCATCATTCTCCAGAATAGAGTGCTTATAGATCGGTCCATTGGGTAGCGGCGCACCTGGGGTCAGTTCAATGGGGTGCTTGACCTGACAGTGCAGAGTCACCCCTGTGGGTGAGGTGAAGATGTCCCCGTACTCCTCCACAACCTTGTCCATTTGTTTTTGTCATGCAGAGGAGCCATGTCTGGAGGTCTGGCCACAGTCTTCTTCTTGCCTTGGGGGTGGATCATTAGGAAAAAAAATTTCCTGGTTTGGGAAATGAGCTTACTGCATTGTTTTGCAGTAACCAAAGAGATAGTGGGAGGCAGTGGTACCTCTGGTATCCTCTACAACTTATTTCCCCAAGTAACAATAACAGCGCGAGGTCGGGACTCATACACAACATGTCTCTTCCACAAGTATAGTTGGCCTAATAATACATCAAAAACATCAATAGGAGTGATGTCACACAATACCTCATCCGTGAAGGGCTTGATGCTATAGGGAAGGCGACACTACTAGCTGACGTGGAGATCCCATCCTTGGTGAAGCCACCCAGTGGTATAGGGTTGTGGGGGCATTGTGGTCAGAAAGCCCAACCGCTTCATGACATCTGCTGAAATGAGGTTCTTTTGGCTCCCATTGTCGACAATTAATTGTAGTGGGGAACCCTTTACCCACATCTGGGAGTGGAAGAGATGCTCTACCTCCTCTGGATCTTCTGGTTCCTCCTTCTGGATCTTCATAGTGGCAACAATGGCATTGGGCTCCGCATCAATAATCTGCTTCCATTTTTCATTCCCCTTGTCAGGTTCTGATTCAGAGTTGGAGCATGCATCTGATTCAGAAGCCCTCATCTCGGCCACCAGCGACTGCTTGGCCCGACACTCACTTGTGTTGTGAGTGGAGCTCTTATGGAATTCACACCACTTTCTTGTGTCCTAATTTGGCTTCGCGGTGTTGTTATTTTCTTATGGCTTTGGAAGGTTGTCTTGGGCCACCATGCCTTGGCTTCATCCTTTTTTCTGCGGTTTGGGGGCACCTTTCCCTTGCTTTCGATTCGTAGATCCAAAGTCTCGCTTCTTCTGTTTGAATTTCTACTCAGTCTTGGCATCATACTGATATGTCTTACCAAGCAAGGAGAAGTCGAGGAACTCCATTTCCTCCTGAATGTATCTGTGCAGAAAAATGCAATAATTTAGCACCAAATTTTTCTCTGAATCTTTGATACCCAACTTTGTGCGCATGGTATGGAACAAATTCGTCATCTCATGCACATCTTGATCCCTTTTTTGTCATAGTGTGGTCCATTGTATGTACTTGTCCTCATAGCTCCCCACGATATAGTATTGTTCCTTCATGGAATCTCGGAAATAATTCCACGTGGGTATGGCTGAGAATAGAGAGGCTTCTGTCTCGTCCTTTTTATCACAGTAGGTTTCCCACCAGTCCTTGACATGAGGGGTAGCTTTGAGGAGTGCAAAAATAATCTTCTCCCGATAGAAAAAGTCATGAACTGAGAAATATACTTCTAATAGATTCAACCATATATCTATGGCATCTGCATCTATTTTACCGTCAAATATGGGAATGTCAAAGTTTACTTGTACCTTAAAGGGAGTCGCACCTCCAGAGTGGCTGTTGGATGCAGATGCGCCGCCGGTGGGCAGTCGTTGAAGGATCTGGGCAAAGTTATCCATCATCGTGTTCCTTTGTTTTTTGAGGGCCTCCTTGAGCAATATTTTGATAGGATCTCCTGCTCCCTCATCTTTCTTTTCGTCCCCCATGGGTGTCCGTCGGGGTTTGTGAGGCTGATATTGCAAGGGGACATGCAAAGAAGGATCGAGAAAAAGCAGACCCCTCTGATACCACTAATCTGGATTTATGCAGGAACACAACATAATACACATATAACCATAAATACAAAGATGCAGCGGAAATAACACTTCATTTCATTAATATCAAAGAAATGAAATTTGCTAATAGACATAATGGAAATAAACTAGCTAGGGCGCTGGTAGCTTATCTCTGAGAAGAGATGTGGCGGATATAGGCCTCTAAAATCCATTATAATGAGGCTTGAGTGCCTATTTATTATTTAAAAACATTGTAAAACCCTAAACGTCCAAAAACCTAACCCTAGGAGATGAAGCGCCAAAACTATGGGCCCCGTTTGGGTAAATTGGTGTTTCAACTTCCCGGGGACGTAACTTTGGCATACTATCTCCGTTTGATGCACATGATACATCATTAGAAATATCTATCCAAGGACTACAACTATTGCCATAAATATAAATTCTAAAATGGAATCATATTTGCCGGAAAAGCGATGCCAAAAAAACATCGTTTAGGGCCTCAAAACAACTCCGGATGTTCAGGACTCGAAAAACTGCTAAAAATAGTAAGTTGTGCCGAAACTGAAAAACTGAAATAGACAATGGTGGGGCCCCAAGTGGAATAGGCGGGTGGCCACCAATATTCACCTGGATCAGAAGGTTATATGTTCTTGTATAAAACAAGAAACAATATTATTTTGAGATTGTGAGGATTCTACTCAAGTTGTTGGATAGGTGGATGATGGAAATTACAAAGGTGAAAAGCATGAGTAATTGTCAAAGTCAACAAGTCAAGGAAATATGGAAGGATATACAAAGTGGCATTAAAAAAATTGTTTTGTGGACAAAAGAGAATGCTGATGATCAAGTCAAAAATTACAATGTACAGTCAGGTACATGGCATAAAGAAATACATAAAGTTAGAGCTCAATTCTATTGAGATGATGACAAGACAACAATAGACAAAGGAGCAGAAATTTATATTGTTTGAGAAGTTTTTTATGCAACATATCGACATCCAAACATTATGCAGAGGAGATACTCATGACAATAGAGTAAAAGGACATCCACAATACATAGTTTAGCATCCAGAAGAAAGAGAGAAGGCAATAAATGCACCTGCAATTGAAAGAGGACAGACAACGAGTTGGAAGATGAAGTTTGATGAAGTTTACAACAGAAGCAGTTGGGTGACTCATGAACAAGAGTCCATGAATTATTTCAACATGGGGAGTCTGATGCAGGAGAATTCTTCGAATTTTATAAGACCCATGAGTGTTATTTCACATTTACTAAAGGGAGTGGGTTCCCTTAATCATTTTATTTATTTTCCTAAGTTTAATTGAGTTTGAGGAAATTTAATTATAAATTGATTTATGGAGAAAATGTCATTAGTTGTAGAAATCTTAGGGATGAGTGAGAAATCTGAGGAAATTGAGGATTTGAGGGATTTCAAAGTCTAAAGTGGGGAATTGGTTGAGTCAAAAGAGGAGAAAGAGGTTTTAGTTGAGTGATTTATGTAGAGGATCACAGATTCAGAGTAATCCATAATTATGTAAATATATTTATAGCCTATATATATGATATGAGAGGGGGAAGAGAGTTAGATAGATAATTGTAGGAATTTGATTGTAAGTCTACAACATAGACAGAAAGGAAAGTAAAAGGGCCATGTAAGGATACATCAGGCCAGATCCAGATTGCATATGGTGTTCATTTTTATCTGTACAATTGAATACAATAAGACTTGTTTTGTTTTTTTGCGTGTTAGTCTGAAATTATGATGCCTGTGTAATAACACTCTAATTGAATAAATTCTGATAAAATCACTCTGCGAGAATGAAACTTAGTGGCTAGTAAAATCTGGTTGGTTCCAAATAATGGTCAGAATATTAAATCTGGAGCTGAATGTAGCACAAACAGGGGTTTGGAATTTATGAAGATCTGATTTAGTTGTGTTGAAGAAATTTTTGAAGATTAATGCATAGAGGAGGATTGGATGAAAAATTAATCAAATTGAAGATTATTGTATTTCCTCTATAACTGGTAATGGTGTGCGTAATTGTAAAATCCTGGAGAAGTGATTGCTGGTATTGTTAAAAAAAAATTTATAAATTCCTTTTTGAAATATTTATGAGTCGAGTTCTGCTTAATTTGATTTATGTGTGGATGTTCCTTTAAACTTCTGTGTCCATTCTGAAGGCGAGATAGTTCGATTCTATTGTTAAATTAAAATGCTAATAGTTTTTAATGCATGGAACCTGTGGCTTCTTAGAAGGATGGACAAATATGGTAGAGTTGAAGGAAATTAGATTGTTGAAATGCGTAAAGGGGTCTGGGGTTCATTAAATTAATTTGACAGTCCAATATTGGGAAATTCGATGGCTTACGCACCAAGTTTGTTGATCTAATGACAATCGCAATTCAAGTTGCAAGGAATTTAAGAGATCATATGGACTCAATAACATTATAAATTAGATTTTGTGATTGGAGCTGTCCGTCCAACACCTAATAGATCTAACGATTTTCGCATCAAGGTTGTTAATCCAACGGATATCACATTATTAAATGCATAAGGTTTAATGTTTTAATTGGATGCAATAGAATTATAGAAAAGGGTTTAATGTTTGTATAAATCCGTCATCGAATCAACTAAAATCCACTTAGCAAATATTTGCTACCCGTGATTTTCTTTATTGCTGCAAATTATATATTTTATATAATTCTAGTTCTGTCATTATGAAAGGGTGGTAAAATGGGTTTTTCTATCCATTTTTATTTTTTGTAAGTAAAATTGAAGGTTTATGAGTGATATAGAAAACGAATTAGAAAGAAAAGGAAAACTGTGAAGAGGTCCCACAAGTCACGTATTTAAAGAGATGATTTTCATGGTTTATATGGGGGGGTTATAAGTTAATAATAATTAATGGATGGGTGAGCTTTAAAACCCTGGATCATCTATAAATATATTACTGCGAAAAATAGACTTTGATCCAAATTCTAAAAATAGATATATCACCTAAAAATAGCTTGCGGGCCCCACCTAATGTAGGTGCTTAATTTTCACTAGGATCATCATCTTGTTGAATCTCAACACTACCATAGGGTCCTCATGAAGGTAAAGGGGGTTCAGTCTTGTATAAATAAAACAAAATAGAACAAAATGACTATAAGAATGTAACCTAGAAACCATATTTTTCATCATGACATTGAATTGGGTTTGAAGAAACATGCCATTAACAATAACCGATAGCTGCCCGATCTTTCTTGGAGCAAGAACCATTAACCATTAGAGGGATTCCTTCCCCAGAAATCCCATTTTCAAGTGAGGCAACAAGTACATCAAATATCCTAAATAATGAACAAATTCCCCCATGCAAGAAGTGTAGGCCGAGTTCCACTATTCAAACCCAAAATGCATGCACATCCTAGAAACAAAAAATCCATAATAGATAGAGATAGTTTGATTATATTCAGAAAACCCATAAAAGTAAACTATTCTTGCCTCCCATATTTCTCAGAAGGTTTCCTTTCTGACCTAGGACATCATCTTAGAGACAAACTTCCAACGAATTATCAAATAACATATAAGCTCAGGGATAATGACATGCATGAAGCTAACATAATTTGCATACATGCAATAGTTTCTTGCTAAAAGAAGGATGATGTCGTCTGCACCAGTGTGCCTAACCTGGTGAGTTACATTCTCAATAATCCTAGAAATTCAAAGGAACATATTACAATACCACCAAAACAAGCTTGGTTTTTTAAATAAAACCCCAACTGTGTGTTGTCTCATCGGTCTCTACTCCATCATTTAATTTCTATCACACACCTTTGTACCTTGCAAGTGAAGGAGTATGTGTGAGGGCCATCAATCGGCCACCCACTGTATTTTCTCATAATTCACCTCGACGTGACATGAATCCCATCAATTCCCATTCATAGACTCTCACCCTGGTTGGGGAAATTAAACTACATATTTAAAAATATAAAAAATAAAAAATAAATATATTTTTCTGAATTATTCGCAAATAATATTTATATAATATTTCTTCTATTAGAAATAAGTATTTTTTATATTTAGTGATTTAATTTTCAAGATGAACTTCCCAAATATTCTATTGCTTCAGTGTATATTACACCTTTAGGCGAAATTCCTATTTTACTTCACTATCAAGCTTGCTAACCATAGCTTGAAGTATTATGATTTTCACAATAAGCTGATTTATTCTATAGTGAATCCATCTCATTTGTTTTTTACGCCACTCTATCATATCTATTTAATTTTCTTGATGTAATTTCACTTGAATAGAAGTACTTTTAAGCTTGGATTAGGCTCTAGCTCCATAAAGAACAAATTATACATATTTTTATTATGATTTGTTAATGCCAAAAAACTAGGATTAGTCAATTTATTTAAATCGTCTATCCCGATTTCTTTTGTAATAATTGAGAAGATTTATATTCTCTAATATCTCCTTGAATTATCGATATTGGTTAATAGGTTATTATACTAGCTAGTTCAAATGAATTTTTGGGCTATAATTCTCTTAAAAGAGAATTAAATTAAGATGAAAATTATTTTTGCATTTTATTAGTTGCTTCCTCTATATGATACTACAATTTTGTTTACTAGAAATCAAATTCTTATTTTTCATTGTGATGAATCTCATTTGTGTCTTGTTTTATATCACATACCCAACACTTCATATTTTCTAATCACCTTCTTAGTAAGTGAAGTGTTGGGTAAGTGATATAAAACAACAAAAAATTAATTGAACAACCAAAAATTGATATATTCAATAGAATTTTTATATCAGTAGCTTTCTTTGTATTGATTTAACCTATTCCAATAACATTAGACTCACAATTCCTTGCTTCTAAAGCTACATTGGAAAATATTTTGAATTTGATCCCTTTCTTGTCACTTGAAGGACCAATATGTGTGAAGATTGAATGCTCCCAAGTATTTGTATTAGCAATGGTTTCAACCTAAATGTTAAAATGGTGTTGATAAGGAGGAAAATGCATAGCTTCACATTGTTTAGAAACAAAATTATTAATATCATACTTCCAAATTTCACCCATTTCTAATCTTAAAGAAGATCAATTTATTTATAATATTTTTGGCTGACCCATGTCTATTTATTAATGAAAAATGTTCATAAGAAGCCTTTTTTATTTTTCGAAATGAAGTTCACTTTATCAAAGGCTAACCTTTGTCTAATATATTCCAATGCAGAAAAAGGGAGAGTTATATACATGGGGAAAACGTAAGGCTTAATTTCACATCCATAAAATCTATCGGAAATACTCCCTTTAAAAATAAACCAATCACCAGTTGTGGTGTTTAAACTCAACTAAAGAACTCTACTGGATTCTCCAAACATTCTAAGTGGCATTTGATTCGTCAATAAACTAGATAGATTAAACAACAAAAAATTGCTATATTCAAGGTATCTTCCTTTATACTAGGATAAAGGTTGAATTCCATTCTATCATGAGAAATAATTCTCCTTTCTCATTCTTCCTCTTCAAGCTTAAACATTTATACTCCAATAAATCACTTGAAAATATGGAATCAAATGTACCAAAAAAGATTGATAACAAAACATTTTGACTCCTTTTAAGGGTGTTAACTAAAAATATATAGCTTTAACAAAGAATTAAGAATAATTAAAATAAACTAATAGAGAACATGGAGGAGGTAAAATATCACTCATCATGGCTAGAACCTTACTCATTTCTAATTTTTTGTCACAACCCAAAATTGAGTACAACATTAAATCAATCTTCCAAGGGACTTGGTTCCATAAAGATACATCCATTAGGAATAAATATGCAACTAAGTTGGGGTCAAGAAAAAAAAACCATTTTAAAATATCTTTTTTTTTCATTGAGGCCAGTCATCAACTCTTTATGTGAGGTTAGCCTCATGGATAGATGCCTTAGATACTTATATCTAAAAATTTCAACAATAAATTTTGGGGTTATATATAAAATAAACTTGGAATTATCCATATATATGCAATTAATTTAGTTCCATTAAAGGTATTTGGAATAATGCCTTGGTGTAACTGATAAGCCTCTAGAAATAGAGCTTCATGAACCCTCACTCACTTTGATTAAGCTCTTTAAAATATCCATTCTAATGGACATGTCAAACAAATCCAGCCAAATATCCATTATGAATTTAGATTCAACAATATTACTAGCAAGAATGGATATAGAAACACTCTTTCTTCTAAAATCCATCTTAATTAATTAAAACCAAAAATATAAAAAAACATAGAAGAGATTTAGTCTCACAAAATTTTAACAATGAATGTGTGATAAAAATTATAGCTGATAACCTAACTATCTAAATCATTCAACCATTAAAATATATGTAATTACACCTTTTGAATACTTGCTTCCATGACATATACCACCACCCCATAAAAAAAAAAATTTGATGAAATTCTTAAAACACACTTAAAATAAATGATATATAATGTAAAACCTATGTAATTACACTGAAAGTGGTCCTCTATACAATTGATTAGGCAAACATTGTTCACCCTAACCAATCTCCGAGCTCTTTTTTCATCCTCCTCCTACATCCATCTATGGAATTGGTTGGCAAACATTATTCACCCTAGCCAATCTCAAGGCAGATAAAATGTCACTATGCAAACTATATTCTATTAATCAAATAAATTTACATATATACATGAGGAATTGTCTCAAGATAGGGAAGCTATCTTGGACACAAAAATAATTTGGTTGAGAGAATATCTCAACCTCACACCAAACTAAGAACTTAGGTTTAGCTAACTCCTATTGAATAGGAACAGAATCTATACATAGAAAGTCACAACCAAAAACAAGTAGGAACTACATATTTCAACACTCCCGTTTAATGAATACTTGTCTCAATATCCATCTGCAAACTCTACAACTGGTCATGTTTGGTAATTACACTTTGTATCTTGTTCATGCTATTGTCGATGTCCATATAAAGGAACAACCATCTACAGGAATGCATGGGTTCCCAGCCACTGCAACTGCTATTCTACTAGGAAGTCCTTCACATACATGGTTCATCCAACCTCTCGTTGAACTCCCCCTAGATATAATATTTCACCTCATGGAGTCTAAAACCAATATGGCCCACCCAATTGTATCCATCCCACAAACACACTCTTCCAGGGTGTTAAAACTCTCTAACAGAAGGAACACATAACAAAGGGGTATGCATGCCTCTCTAGGTCTTACAACACGTACAAATAATAAATGACATGAAGATTTTCTCTAATTACAAATTGTGACTCATACTCTACCATGGTCATGAGTCTATTCTACAAACATAAACAAACTTTGACTACATCATTCATATGCTAGAACACACCACCATATTATTAGGTTTAATTAAGTTATAACACAAAAATACATCTACATTGCCAATAATTTTTTGTTCTTACACTGAAATCAATGCACACTATTAATCCAATGGATTTAAAATTAATGTACCATCATACATCTAATTACATCAAATCAGAAATCAACATATACACTAAAATCAATGCATCTAATGCAAAAAATAAAATAATATTAGAAAACTCAATGCATCTAATGCAAGTAATCAAATAGGATTAGAAATCAACATCTACCCTCAAATCAATGCATCTAGTGAAAGTAAGCAAATAGGATTAGAAACCAGCATATACACTAAAATCAATGCATCTAGTGCAAGCAATAAAATAGGAGTATCAACCACCATCTATGCTGAAATCAATGCATTTATTGCAAGCAATAAAATAGGATTATAAATCATATATATTGAAATTATAAATGATATATATTGAAACCAATGCATCTAGTGTAAGAAATAAAATATAATTATAAATTAACATCTACATTAAAATTAATGCATCTAGCGCAAGCAATCAAATAAGATTAGAAATCACCATCTACACCGAAATAAATACATTTAGTGCAAGCAATCAAATAGGATTAGAAATTATCTACATTGAAATCAATGCATCTAGTGCAAGTAATCAAATATCATTAGAAATCAAAATCCACACTAAAATCAATGCATCTAGTTCAAGCAATCAAATAGGATTAGAAATCACCATCTACATTGCAATCAATGCATCTATTGCAATAAATTTTGTTCCCTCTCTCCCCCCTCCATATGTATCTATATGTCCCTCCACATATCCTTCTTTGTCTCTTTATCTCACCGCCACAAACACACACACTCTCTCACTCCATATTTATCAATCTCTTTGTCCCTCCATCCCTATCTCCATCTATCTCATCTTTCTCTTCACCTTCCATCTATATCTCTATCTCCCTTTGTCTCTCTATATCAATACCAAAACATACACTCTCTTTCTCAAATCTATCTATTTATCACTCCCTCCTCCTCTCCCTGCCTCTCTCTCTCTCTCTCTCTCTCTCTCTCTCTCTCTCTCTTCCCCTTTCCTCCCTCTCCCCCACTTATATCTCTCTTACATCTTGCTATCCTCTCTCCCTCTCTCTCCATCTTCCTTATCTCTCTCTCTCTCTCTCTCTCTCTCTCTCTCTCTCTCCAAATTTCACTCTATATGTATTTCTTCTTACCTCCCTCTCTCTCCCCCTCTATATTGATATAATATATTAATATCAATATTAGATTTAGTAATAATAATAACAATAATAATATTAATATTTTAATATTAATGTTAGGGTTAATAATGTTTTTTTTTGCATGGTATTATTATTAATTTGGTCCATGGTATTTGGTCCATAGGCTTCAAATATAATTAGATGTAGATTTCTTCTCATATTTGATATATTTTTATTTTTTTACCTTACCTTTTTATACCTCTTTTATAAATATGGTATTTGACTGATGGTATTCGGCCAATGGTATTAATAATAATTTGTCCCATGCTATTTTTCCCATTGGTTTCACCTAAATAAAACTTCTTTTTAAGTTTTTGTAAATATAAAGAGCTTTATGGAGTAGATATAAAATAGGTTTTATTTATTTACCATACCTCTAGTTTATTTATATTTATAATTATTTACTATATCTCTAGTTTATTTGTATTTTTATTTATTTACCATATCTCTTTTTTGAGTGTTGTAAAACTTTTCATATTTTAAAATTTATTTATATGGTTATGTAAGTTATTTTTAAAGCCGACATTATTCATATTTTATTTTTAAAATAGTTTTTTTTTTCTTTTTGGCTTCCGACATACTTACACATCGGGGTCATACTGAGCTGTAGAATGCACCTCTCAGTGCAAAAATAACAACTAAAGTAATTATTATAAAATATATAGTAGTAAATACAAATTATATATATTTTTAATATATTTATGTATTTAATGTTTAATAAAGTAATGTATCTAATGCTTAATAAATTTTAATTATAAAAATTGTAGTAAACTTACATTTTAATTAAATAATTTTATTTTATTTTTTTAATATAATTATAAGTTAACGAAAATAAGATGTATTTGTTAATTCCATTAAAACATGAGAAGTTTCTTTTCGATCTTGCTTTAATTTTATTTCAGCTTTTGACTTTACAATGAGAAGGGCATATATAGCATCAAAAGTAAAAGGCTATTTATTATGTAGGACACTAAAGTTCTATTACGTGACTACTTTTTTAGCTTTTAAGCATGTAAGATGAAGAAGATATGGTGTGAAATGTCAATAAATTATTTTTCATGTTGCATTAGGAATGATAAAATTTTGCTGTCATCATGATTGACTACTTAAACCCCGGAATAATGTCAACTAAACTAGTGAAATCTCCAAGGAGGAAACAATTTTATTTTCTAATTTTAACTTCTAATTTTGTTAAATGAAAACGATAGAACAATGATATGTAGCCCCATCATACCTTCAATCCAATATAAATTCAAAGTCATGAAAACAGGCACATTAAATGTCACATAACTTTAATGTCATGTTTTTAGATTCTTCATATAACATACTCAGATTCTTGATAGAAGGGCACAACTTAATTTGTCTTAAAGTTTAGAAGAATAGAGAATATAATTTCACGATGGTGAGATTATATATCACAAATTCAATTTTGTTAATGAGATAGTGATCTTCATAACCATATTTCCAAGATCAACAATATTGTATATTGTAAGACCAAAAAGATGAAATTTATTTTTAAGAGAGAAAAAAAATCTATAAATTAATGCAAAGGTCACAAGTCATATAAGTTGTTTAAAAATAAAAACTTAATTATAATTCAAGGTTTAAAAATCGATGTAAAGATATTATTGAATAGCATTGTTTTTCAACAAACAAATAAGTGAATAGATATTCCATAGTCCAATATAAATTTTTCACAAAACAAACTTACATATTTTCCCATAAATATTGCAATGATATAGATTTAAAAAAATAATAAATAATTAAATAATATTAAAATACATGTAATTGAAAATAAGTTAAAATTTTTGAAAGTATTAATATTTTAAAAAGAATTATGAAAATTGTAAAATTGCAAAAAAATAAAAAAAAAATAATATTACAACTAATTTTTTACACGTATTGTCAAATCAAATTTGCTTATTTAGCTTTATTGGAGAAAATATTTCCGACCTCCGCTAAAGATGTGGTTTTCCCATGTGTTGTGTCCCAAAGCCAGCAGGAATGTTAGTTGATTAATAATATTCATAGTTCGTATCTCCTTGGATGCGAGAAAGGACTAGAAAAGGGTATTCTTGGGATCAGCCTATAAGTCCCCAAGCGGTCGTAGGAATTTCAAAGTGGAAACCGATGCCATGGAAGCTTCTTCTCAACCATGGGAAATCATGGATCTCGTGGACCCTCAGACGCATCTCCTTAACAAAGCTTCCTATAAGCTTTTCGAGAGTTTGAAAGCAGATGTCTACTTTTGCTATTGGGATTCTTTTCAATTACACTCAATTTTTTCGAACCAACAAACCATGGAGATGTCTTCAATGACAGCGGTGAAGCATTATGACGGCGACAATAACGGAATTATAACTTTTCAATTTGTTTCAATAATGTTATTTACTTTTCAATTAATTTTCTATGGTTCAAGTTAATACTCAATTGTATGAAACAATGTAAATTTTGAAACGAGAACTGTACCAAGTATCTTTTCTTCGGTAGCAAAAAATAATCTGATCTTGAAAAGTGCTAATTCAGAATACACTTATTTTTTTTAGCATATTTTTCACATTTAAATTTTTGTATGTATCAAGTATGAACATAATTTTTCAAAATGTTAGTGATTTTCATGTACATTATGAAAAGTGTCGATGTAACATCATTACTTTTTTTTAAAATACTTATTTTCATAACTTTAATTTTATAATGTATTAAGTGTGGATAATTATTTTTTAAATTTAACAATTTGTGAAGTAGTCATGTTCTTCTTCTTCTTCTTCTTTCCTGACATATTTATTTTGAAGAGTTTTTAAAGTTTGTGTTTTTTTCTTTTTCTTCTAATTTTTTTTAGTGAGATCTTTGTTTTTTTTCATAATATATTTTAAAGGTACGATTTTCTATATATTAATGCATCATTAATTAATATTTCAATGTAAATCAAAAAACTGTCACTAAAATAGAAATAATTTTTAACATTTCATATTACAAAACACACTTTAGATATAGATATACCAAAAAAAATACACATTTTGAGACTTTTTTGCTAACAATAACATGTCAAATAAGTGATTTTTATGAGATAATTTTCATAAGAAAAAATTTAAAAATAGAAAATTTTATGAATTTTATGTCAAAAAATAGTAATAATCACAGTTTATTTCCAAAAAATAATGATTCACATAAAAATTAATGTGACAATCACATAATACAAATATTAAACATATGGCAACAATAATTAAATACTTATTCTTCTCATAAAATCTCAAAGTCAAAACATTACAAGTATAACTCATGAATAGTTCAAAAAAATGAGCTTCATTTGCAAGCATAACTTAAATTCAATCAATAACATATGTAATCCTTACTCATCATCTTCTAGAGTTTAATTATTATCTTCTTCCACAATTTTTTTTGCTTCAATTTGGTCATTTTCCTCTTCTGATGTATCTTTGATGTCTCTGAACCTCCCAAAGTATCCCTTTCCAATCATTCCATCCAATGGTGGTTGAGGTTCCTCTGTCTTTTTTTCCATGCATGATTCATTATAATACCCTTTCCTCAAACCAACTTCTTGCATTGCATCTAGAAGAAATTGAATAACATTAATTATTTGTCGAATTAAACTGCCTTGTAGTGAATCTTTTTCAATGGCCGTGCAATTTATTCCTTTTTGTAGGCAACATGCTAGTATTGTACCTAATCATCAAGTACAAAAGAAATAATTAAGTAAATTAATATAAACAATATATATATATATATATATATATATATATATATATATATATATATATATATATATATATTCAGTTTAATATAATAAAACTTACCTGAACCTATGAATAAATCCATGACCCAATCTCCTTCATTTGAACATAAATCTATAAGATAGTTAATAAATGACTGTCGTTTTTGATAAATGTTAACTATCTCTCCTTTTTCTTCTTTATCTTCGTAGGTTAGTTTTTTTACAACAACATCATGAACCAGTACTTGGCTAGGGCTCTTTCCATCTACCCGATTCAGAAGCATAGGCTTATAACTATCATATTTTGTACAACAATCAACACAAATGAAATCACAATCACTTATAATTGGATTATCTATGCAACTAACACTTTTCCCTGTAAAATGAAATAGTAAAAGTTCAATTAACTTGTACATAAATCAATTCTTTTTAACATTAATAAAACATACAATTTCAATGTCTTACCATGTAAATTACATCCTTGAGTTTTCTTTTCCCTTGAAGTTTGATAATAACATTCCAAATTGTGTGTCTGAATGAAATGTCACAAATCTCCAAAATGGTGATGTTGTGACTTCTAGAAATCTGATAACCACTTTACTAAAAGCTTGATAAGTATAAGGTTCACTATCATATTCAATGTTTGAGATATTGAAACCATGAGGAATATCTGCAATAACTAGGGAATAATCCATTTTAGGTATGATTTTTTCAATTCTTCACAATAATTGTGTTATTTGATATTGGATAGTGTCAATTCCATTCCAAATGAAATGAGTAAGACTAGGATCAAGTTCAACATTCCTAAGACATTGGTTTTTCAGCCTTTCCAACTTATTTTTTTCAATAAATCTTTTGAAACTATCTAGTAATACATTTGCATCCTTCTTTGACATCTATAATGAAATAAACAAATATATGTATAAGTTATAAAATAAAAATAGTATACATATGAATAAAAATAAACACATAAATCAACACACCTTTTTAAATGCAAGATAAAAATATTTTAGTGTTGATGTAGAACTTGAATCTCGGTAGTTGTGTACAATATCATCCCAACTATCTTCATTCAACAATTTAACCATATGTTCTTGTAATTTCATATAAACCTTGTGACTGAATAAATAAAGTAGAAAATGTTAATATAGTGATACGCATAACAAATAATACGAACAATAATATGTTATATTTAAAATAAAATTATAATTAAAAAATAAGTAAAAATAATTTAACAAACTTACTTTTGAAATTCCTCGCACATTTTATGCAATGATAATTCACTTAACTTCACACAAGATAATATTGACTTGACAAGTCTTCATACTTTACTCCTTGCATTGTTCTCCAAGGTGTGATAGTTATATCATCTAGAAGGTGCTTCATTTTAGGACATGATTGACTGCCAGTAGATATCACTAGTTTAGAATTTTTAACCTTATGGTTTTTTATGGCATTTTTCTCCCATTTCATGACCCGATTTACTATTGGTAGATATCACTGGTTTAGAAATTTTAACCTTATGGTTTTTTATGGAATTTTTCTCCCACATGTCAAAAATATCATTAATCAATTCCCATGTCTCTCTAGTTCTAAATGCCAATTGGAAAATGTTATGCATATCTCTGAACATCTCTAAATTTACTTTGCTACCTTTTGAATTGATTTTTTCTTCAATTTGATAACCTATTTCCATACAACATTCCTTATGAAAGGCTAGACTAACCTTTGTCTTATCCCGACCACATTTTTCTTCAAAATCACTATGAATAAATCTAACCCTTTGGATGAAAGTCATATACATTCTATACTTATTACTTATATTATGATCCCATGCCAATAACTTTTCATATGTATATGTTAAACTAGCATAAATGATATATCTCACTGTAACAAATATAATTTATATAAAATAGAATAAATACAAATAAATGTAATTACTGATAGTCAAATAGGGATTAGGTTAAGTAGTCATTAGTTAACTGAAAAGGCATGCCTAAAAGACATGCTCAGCCGTGGAAGGCCTCCTGCATAGGTATATAAGCAGGGCCTCATTGTAACTTTCAATCATCTTATTATATCTTATCATATCATATTTTATTAATAAATTATTATTCTAAATACCTTGTGTATTTTTATAATTAAAGTCAAAAAACATATAGTTTTGTTGCTACAGTGGTATCAGAGCCATATGAGCCATTAAAGCCATGTCGCAAAATATCGTCTTACAAGCCTATGAACGTAGTGTACGAGCCTATGAATATTGTTTACCATACAATGTGCCATTACGTGAAGAACCTGAAGAAAGTGAGAAGACTAAAAAAATTCAGGAAGTATTTCAACAATTAGAAAATTCATGTGCAAATATTACAACCCGTCTTCAGAAAATTTACGAAGGAATCCATAATAAGGAAGAAGATTTGGATCAGAGAAAAAACAACAATTCAGATACCAAATCTTGTGAACATGATGAACCCCCTAAGGAAGTTAGAATACGTGAAACTAATTTTATCAAAAACAAGGAAAGTGACAGGGCATCACCACCATTGGAAAGAGAATGTGGGGCTACAGATTGTAAATTGGATGCCTTTAATCAAAGGCTTAATGAAGTAGTCCATAGTAGATGGAAAACTGAAATGGAGGAAGGCGAATTGTCCCCAACTCTGTCTCCACCTCCTGTGGTGGAGGATGAAGAAAATGTGCATTGTTATAGTGTCGGTGACCTCGTCTCTTTTAAGAATGCTATCCTGCAAGGGAATGACAAGATGGAATACATAACTTATATGGTTAGACAGGAAAAGAACAGAAAGTTTAACTCTCCAGTGGTAGAGAATGATGTTGAAGATGGAGAAGAGAGTGCACCCAAATCAGTTGATGATAATGAAGAGGATGTTGATCATGAAGACAACGAGGGGAAAGCAGAGAGTGAAGGAGATGTTGAAAAATACAGCTATAATGATAAAAAAAGAACTCCTCGAGGTGACATAGATAAGGTTGTTGAAGAAGATGACAAAATTGATGTTGCAAGACAGGAAATTGTGGATTTTCATCTAGTTAAATCAAATTCCAATACAACTGATCTGCAACAAACAAAAGAGCAGAGACAACAAATAGAGAAGGAGAGATTGCAATATCTGGAAAAACTTAAAGGGAAAGAACAGATATGTATAAATCTTCAAGAGAAGGTAAAGGATCTCGAAGTACAACTAGAGGCCAAAGTGAAAAAGAAACAATCACTGCCAGACATAGTGTCTGAGAAACCATCACTAGTCCATCGGTTAGGGGGCTTTAGAAGTACACATGAAAAGTCTACTTTTGGAACAGATCAAAGTAGTCCAGTTGATCCTCTAACTGAAAATAGATTTAGAGTAGTTACACCGGACAATGTAGTTGCTGGCAAGCAACTAGAGAGGGAGTCACTAACAAAGGTAGACATGATGGATCTTCATTTGCAGAATGGTCTGTTACATAAAGAAAATAATGGGAAATTGGAAGATCTGTGTCCTAGATCCCTTTAAAAAATAACTGGGCATGTGTCAACATGTACTACAACTGGAAGGGCTAATGCAGCTTCTACAACGTGGAGATTTTCCATGCATTCCACATCAGTCACAAAGAATGATATATCAGAATCATCCACTTCCAACGAAGATGGAGGAGGGAGAAATGGTGACCATGTTCACCATTATGATACTGATGATTCTGTTTTGAGAGGTCTCAATACTTCCAATAAACTAAATAGATTCCGTCGAGGGATCCTCAATAATGTTCAGTCTAGAAAAGGAAAGCATAATACAAATACAAATGATGAAATCATTGCTGCTTCTGCTACTTCATCGTCAGGGGAAAAAAACGTACCACCTATTAGTGGCACATTAAAACATTTAAGCACTTCGAGAGCACGTGCAAAAGTGAATTCTGGTGCTCAAAGAGTATTCGGTGGAATGTATCTAGGGACCCTCAATCAACTCCTAAAAAAAATTAATGAAAGCTTTCCGGAACTGGGTATGGCCACCAGTGACTGTGAAGAGATGAGCTGGATTAATTCTATTTCCACGAATAGGACCGAATTACGCAGCAGATATAATCTCAACAAGAGTTACTTCGAGGCAAAGTCAGATCTCGTCAGAAGCCCTATAATGCCATCGGGCTTGTGTGGAGCATGGAAATTCCTGGAAGAGAACCTCAATTGTTATGTTATTTTCGATCCTCTCGGGGCTTAATGAATCAAATACCGTCCTCTGAAATTGCATTTCCTCACTGAGCAGGGAATTTATACATGATACAGTATCAAATTACATGGAATTATCCGAGCAACGACACACAATATATCACTGCGATTCGAGGTTTTTACGAGTATATGAGTCCATATGTTTCTAAGTCTGCGAGGGCCGCCTATGTAGACTATGAACGAGGTACAAATGTCTTCAGGGAAACTATTTGATATGGTAGTGTGCATGTTCATTTAGGAAGAACTTCAATCGGGAGAAAAATTACCGGAATATCCTCTCGTCTGACTGCAACATTATCACAAACACGATGTTCAGTCGGGAAATATCATAACAATGAGCATTCGGCAGGCATTCCTTACAAAATATTCAACAAAATTAGGTCTGTTACTCCACGAGCGGCTCCAGAGCGTGAGAACCACAAATTCTTTCATGCCACCACCAACAATGTAATGAAAGATAATGTCAATGTAGATGCTAATTCCTCTTCAAATCTGGACCTAGGACACAAGAAGAAATTGTTCTCAGGATTCACGACAGAGCAATTAATTGATTCACTGTTTTGTTTTAATTTGATTTGTTGCCAACCCATGGTCATCGCCTCAAGCAAGTATGAGCCTTATAAATTGCATATCTTTCATGTGGCTCACGTTTATTTCTATGTGGGTGAGAACATTGGATCTGTTTCCTGAGAGTTACACAGAATCAGGGATCTCGGCTTGAAAGGCATTCTAAATTACATAGTGGATGACGTGGAATTAGACAATGCTGCATGTGACTCCAACCTTAACCACTTCCTTGGAATCGTGTCTTTAATGTATATTCTGCCATCCCTTACTCACCAGCTTTTCTTTGGGTGAAAGACTGGAATCATTCTGGTCCTGCAATGCGTCCAGCTCTCTACGAACCTTTAGAAGGGATTCATAGAAGTCGTCAAACATTTGATTACAGATACGTTGCATCGTTATACGATGGAAACGTTATAGTTATGCGAAGGGATGGCATCGTTTCCGTATACGTAAAGGTGGAACGGTGAATACATAGATAAATTATAGTTATATAACATATATAATTTAAAACCATATAATTTAATTAGAAAAAAAAATGATTAATATATATATATATATATATATATATATATATATATATATATATATTAATTGAATTAATTATTTAAAAAAATAAAAATATGATAACCCTAAATTCAAGGTCCATATCGTCCGCAAATTATACATGCCAAGGTATCAGTGATGGATTACATAACCCAAGATGACAAACGCCAGATGAAGGAAATTGTCAATAATATAGCTTTGAGGACAAAGCTTCTAAAGGAAGAGGCAATGTAACAAATATAATTTATATAAAATAGAATAAATACAAATAAATGTTATTACTGATAGTCAAATAGGGATTAGGTTAAGTAGTCATTAGTTAACTGAAAAGGCATGCCTAAAAGACATGCCCAGTCGTGAAAGGCCACCTGCATAGGTATATAAGCAGGGCCTCATTGTAACTTTAAATCATCTTATTATATCTTATCATATCATATTTTATTAATAAATTATTATTCTAAATACCTCATGTATTTTTATAATTAAATTCAACAAACATACAGTTTTGTTGCTACACTCACTATTTCAAAACACAATTTATTGGGATATTCCTCCATCAATTGTATTCTGGCCTCTGCAGAATGGTTCCCCCCAATTACATAATATTTATATTTAAAAAATTTCGACTTATCAAATGCATCTTTGTTAGGAACTTGAATTGGATCAACAAGAACCACAAAAACAACCACATGTGCATATGGATTGTACCCGAAAAATGTTTTCAAGTTATGAACATGCAGGTGGTGTGGCTTTCTAATTTGATATTTAAATTTTCCTTCATTTGGCTTATAGAATTGGTTGAAATTAATTTGAAATGTATAATTACCGCCCTCAACTAAGTTTGTATTTTTCAACCAAATTCAAATGTCAATTTGTTTTTTTTTTCATAATGCCATCCTCTAAATCAACACCTAGTGTTATGATTTCCCTGCTTCCATTTGAACCTTCACTTTGATATTCACTGTTTCCCACGGTTTTTTAAAAATGACCAACTTGTGATTTCCCCTCCTATGGGTTATCATATTTTATTCAACATAATCAATCTCCTCATCATCCATTGGAAGAGAGATATTACTGGTAATTTTTGTTTTTGGAATTTTATGGCTTTTCTCCTTTCCAACATCAATTCTAATATCTTTTTCAGTAATGAAAACATATTATTCAACTTAATCTTCCTCATATTCAAAATTAACATGTTTATCTTTACTAGATTGATCCACTATATGCATTCTTTGTTGATCCCATGTATGTAGTCTTGTAGCATCATGACGTGATTTTTTTAGCTTATTTCTCATATCATCTTCTGACTCTGTGTAGAAAACACTAACCACATCCATAATATCTCGATCTATATAATAAATTCCCCCCAACATAATTGAGAAACCCTCTATAAATAAGAAAACTTACTTTTTTTGTGCAATTTCATTTTCAATTTGTAAACGTAGAAATTTCATCTGTTTGATACATCGACAATACAAAACGATATTTAATATTCTCATGTGATTTGAGCGGTTTTGTAACTACATAAACAACTTCTATATCCGACACCAAACATATGTCAAATACTTTTCCCTGCACCTCATAACTTCCATCATCGGAAATCATACCAGCATATAGATATATTTATAGTGTTTCATCATCTTCTTTATCTTTCACAAACCATGCAAATTTTGTACGAGTCACTTTTGGTGATTTCCTCCAATATGAAATCATGTTCTTTTCACTTGAGGAGCCACTTGCTGGATATTTATGATGTGTCATAGGTCAGCTTAATTCAATAGTATTCATGGAGGGTCCACCTACAACTTTATATGATTTCATTGCTGCCTTTGGTCCAGAAAGTTTCACAAGGACCTTCTTTGAAGCCATTTTCCTGCATATATATATATATATATATATATATATATATATATATATATATATATATGTAATTACATTAGATAAAAAATCATATGTTAAGAAAAAAAAATGAAATAAAATTTAAAAGAACACCAGATATAAAAATTCTAAAATAAAATAAAAAAATATTATTTTAATTTAACTTTTATCTTTTAAAATGAAAAAAAAAAAAACTTATATAATTTTGGCATAGCCAGCCTCATCGGCCTGTGGGAATTCTTGTGGCATGAAAACCCCCTAGAAAGTAGGGGGTCGTTGTGCCATGGGTGCCTGCCCATGGCATGTCCACCTGCACAATAGCCCCTTGGCAAGCTATTGTGTCATGGCACCCCTTCATGCTGGCATGTCACGACATAGTGACCTACCATTGAGAGGTTGTGCAGGTGGGTGTGCCACATGGGCAAGTTTGCCTGCACAATGGCCCGTTGGAAGGTAGCAAGCCAGTTCAAGGAATCGGGCCCTTACCTACCAGCGGGCCGTTGTGCCATGGGAAAATGGGTCCCATGGCATAATGGCCCCTTGGTAGGGAGGGGGTTGTTGTGCCATGGGTGGCCTTGCCCATGGTACAGTGCCTCCTTGGTAGGTAGGGGGACACTCACCTGCACAACGCCCCCCTAGCAAGTTGTTGTGTCATGGAACACTCGTCTGCACCTGCGCCCATGGCAGAGTGCCCCTCTAGCATGGGGGCGAGTGAGCCTGGCCCACGTGCAATTTTTTTTTGGTTTTTTATTTCGAAAAAAAAAAGGTTTCTCTAATATTTTTTTTTTCTTATCGTGGAGGAACATAGCAACACCCCTTAAATGAAGCAACTAGTAAATAACTAGAGGTTTGTGACTTGTACTTAGTGGGATTTGAACTTAGGTCTACCTTGTTTAAACAATTGCCTAAATTTCGAAATATTGAATTGAGTTCCCCTACAAGACAAAGAAACTTATATATATATATATATATATATATATTGTCAGCATAAAATAACCTATTTTCTTGAAATTCCTCTTTAAATTGTCAAAATATAAGGGAAACTAACCTCTGAAATGCGAAAATGTCCCTTCGAATGTCTTTTCGATGGCAATGTATCTCCACAAAATCACTCCAAGGTTTTTAACAAAACCTCGAGAAGACTTGAAGTGATGTAAGTAATAATTAAAATGAAATTTATTATATATAGGATATTATGGGATAACTTTATCACTTTTGAATGTGGGATTAAAATTAAAATTAGAAAAAATAATATATAGTTAATATTAAGGTGATACACTAACTTTTGTGAAATTTGAGATAAAAAGTATACTATGAATTATATAATATCTTAATTATCTAGTAAATGTTAAAGATTTCAAGTAAAAGATTAATTTAAGTAAAATATTTATTTTAATTTTGAATGAATGTGTTAAAAGAAAATTTATGTACAAAATGTGAATGGAAACTAGGGTCAAAAATTTCAACACAAAATGTTATTAGAATGTTTTCAAATCAATTCTAGAAGGAAATTTTGGAGGGAAATATTTGAAACGAAATTTTTGGAGGGAAAAATTTTGGTGAATATCTTTGGGGGGAATCTTTGGAGGGAAATTTTCATTCTTTAAGATATAAATTGTCATTGGGAGAGAGTGAATTTGTATCATTCAACATCTTCTGTTTCAAAGTCATGGATTCTTCTAACAATCAAGTTTATCTTTCTGAAGTATCAACATCTTCGTCGTGTAACAATTCTACTCATATTGATGAATATAACAAGAATTATTTCACTATGAATAGAGAGTCATATTTTTTGAGATTCAACAAGATGATGAGCTTAGTGAAGAGAGTCGCCTTCACTAAGTGGGCCCACAGGCTATTTTTGGTGCAAGTCTATTTTTAGACATGGTGATCATATTTTAGAAGTTGCAGGATGCTATTTGTGGATGGTTGATCAAGTTGGAAAAATAGATGAAATTCTATTTTTAGAATATTCGGCGAAGTATATTTATATATTGTCAGTCTAAAAATGGATGCATGTCGATTATTATTAGCTCTTAATAATAATCAAACTCTAAATATCAACTTATTCTCTTGGAGCACTTTATTTCAGTGCACAGATTTTTCAAAATCAGTGGAATCAGGGAATTATACAATTCCCAAGGGAAAATGGAGGTTCATGCATCGAGGACTTAGTTAGAACTCAAGTGGCAAAGTTATGATAGAGTTAGAAGAGTAGTTTATGGAGTTGTATTCAATTTAACTTAGTTAGACTTAGTTGAGCTAGTTGTATCTAGTCTAATTGAATGATACACTAGTGAGAGTGGAGTGAATTAATTAGTTAAATAATTCAAAAATAATAACTCATTAATCAACTGAACAATATAGCAGTTAACTAAAGTGCATGGCAGTTCCAGTGGAGACACAGTGGAGAGATACGTGAAAGGGAAAGATGGACTATCTATTGTGACTATAGTGATGCATTGATTGCATCACACACACATTGGAGTTGCCAATGAGGATTGCGCAGTCAAGGCAAGAGTAATTCAAATTCAGTCAGAGCTATTCTTCAGCAGGGATTGTGCAGTGGAGGCAGGCTAGCAAGGGGCAAATATCGGTGCATGGATTTGCAGATTTTTCCTGATTAATGTGCGACGATTGTATTGTACTGAGAGCTTGATGTACTAAGCTTTCTATGAGGATTGTTACATGATCTCCATGATACATAATATATGATAGTTGGGGTTTTCAGCTTCAGGATTTCCCGTAAAAAAACTGTGTTATGTGTGATTGTTTTTATTTATGCGTCACATGTGTGTGGACTTAATTTTCCACAAAATATTAATAGTGGAATGATTCTGTATTTTGCAAGAATCTAAATATTGTGAGGTCAGGGGAATCTAGGACATATGCATGATTAATTTATATAATTTCTACATGGTATCAGAGCATTTTCAATTCTTGAAGATTGCAATTGTGAAGAATTGGTGAGTTTGTGCTGGTGGACAATTAAAATTTGCTACAGAAGATTCTTGGTGCAGAAGTTGAATATACATTGAAATGGCTTTCAATGGGTTGCGATTGGAGTATGCCCTTGATGGGAGCTCGAATTAAATAGCCTGGAAGGGCAGTATGCAGGCAGTGCTGGAGGATAATGGAATGAAGGAGTTCAATGATAGCGATGTTCCTAAGCTGGGATCTAGCGATGCTACATTACTTGACACATGGCAAAAGAAGACAATAAAGATGAGAAGAATTATATTGGAAGGTGTGAAGGACCATATTGTGTCCAGCTTTCACAGTAAAGCCACTCCATTCTTAATGTGGAAGGATTTGATAGATTTGTTCCAAAGCAGAAGTGACCAGAGGAAGTTGGCGCTTAAATACAAGCTCAAAAAAATAAAAATGGAGAAGAGCGACAATATTCCAAAATACCTTACGAAGTTTGTCCACTACAAGGATGAATTGGGAAGTGTGGGGGTTACTGTTGATGATGAAGAATTGGTGAGCTTGGCTCTCCTTGGGTTTTTGAAGAGTTGGCATAGCTACGAAGACTCTGTCAATGAACGGGAGAAACTGTCGGGATGGGAGTGACTTTGGTTGGATATTGTGCAGGAGGAGATAAGGCGGGGTACCAGGGATGGCTATTCATCGAAGAATGAATATGAAGAGAATTTCACTTTGGCTGCCAAAGCAAGGAAAGGGAAAGGGAAGAAACTTCCTTCAAAATCTGAAGCTAAAGGCAAGAAGCAGGATTTGTCCAAAGTGAAGTGTTTTCACTATCACGAACATGGGCATTTCGCCACTAACTGTCCACAGAAGAAGAAGAAAAAGAAGGTTGCTGGAGCTGCAGCTGGAGAGGCCTTAGCCTCACAATTTGAACTTGATGTCTCTTTGATCTCATGCTTGGTTTCAAGCTGTATGGGATCGGTGTGGTATCTTGATAGTGGTGTGTCTTTCCATATGACGAGAGACAAGGATTTGTTTAGTGACTTGGAGGAGAAGGACCTCTAGATGCATATAGAGATGGGCGACGATGGTCAGTACAGTGTGACTGGCATTGGGACCATTACCTTTGAGAGGGAGTCCAGTAATCCATTCTTGTTGAAGAATGTTATACATGTTCTAGGTCTTAAGAAGAACTTTGTCTCGGTCGCAATGCTAGAAGACAAAGGTTATGATGTTGTTTTCAGTGAGGAAAAATCCTTCCTTCGACATAAAACAATGGGTAAAACCAAGAAGATAAGGGTTTGAATTAAGAATCTCTGGCAAGTCGGGAGGCAGATGGTCGCGTTGCAAATGGTGCGTGCTGGCATATGTGGTGAGTCGGGATGATAAGGGCGAATTATGCCATGCAAGAGATTGGGCTTCACTACTCATGGCACTTAACATTTTTATAAGTACAGATTTTATGGCCACCTCAAGGGCAACAGGTGGATCAAAGGTGCAAGGGATGTACTATGTGTAAGTTTGTGAAGACCACCTTTCATGAGTAGGAGAATCGTGCTTTGGTGATCCTGGAGAGAATTCACCCATATGTGTGTGGACCATTCTCGGTTGCTTCAACAGAAAAACACAGTATTATGTTATATGTTTTGATGAATATTTCGTAGATGCTAGGATCTTCTCTTCTGCGCAAGAAGAGTGAAAATACTCAAAGTTCTCGTGAGTTCAGGGCGCTGGCTCTGGTGGGAGAAGTGAGCTCTGGGAAGCAAGTGAAACCTACTGAGTGACATGGTGGTGAATACATCTCGTGAATTCAAAGACCCCCCTCCGTATAAAAAGAAGAAACTGCAGAACCTATAGCGCTACTCATAAACTCACAATGGAAGTGGAATTGGATCAACGAGGAGAAACGAACGACTGGTGTACGTACACGAGCGATGTTGCATGACTAGGGCCTATCGATGCACTTGTGGGTGGAGGCATGCAACACTGTGGTTTATGTGCAAAACCATTGTCCTCATAGAGTACTTGGCATGAGTACATCTGAAGAATTTTTTACTGGTAAGAAGCCTGATATTTTTCATTTGAATATTTTTAGCTCATCTGTTTACATTCATGTGACAAAGAATGCCAGGAAGAAGCTGGAGCTGACTGCAGAAGTTGGGATATTTTTGGGGTACACAGAAACACCCCATAATTATCGTGTGTATTTTCCAGATAGTCGGATGACTGTGGTGTGACGGGATATAAAATTCAATGAGGTGAAAGCCATGAAGTTTTCGCTTGAGAGGGAGCTACACTTACATGCAGAGGAGGAACTTCTTGTTCCCAAAGATGATCCTCTAGATGTGGATCAGCCATAGGAGGAGATTCATGGAGTGGAGGAGTCCACTCATGCAGAACAAAACATCAGACAAGGCAGAAAGTGTACCATAGAAGCTGAGAGACTGAAGCTTGATGCAACACATAATGTAGGAGTTCCTACATCACAATGCAGACAGAGACAGTCACCTGACCAATTTACTAGATACATGGCTCTTATGAGCAAGTGTATCGTGACAGAGCCATATTCTTTTGAATAAGTAGTGTAGGAGCCCACATGGGTAGATGCCATGGTGGAGGAGTATGACTCCATTATTAGAAATAGTGCTTGGGAGATTGTTCCAAGGCCGGTGGGAAAATCAGTTTATGGATTAAGATGAATCTACAAGGTAAAGCAAGCTACTGATGGGAGTGTCGAGAAGTATAAGGCAATATTTGTTTCCTGGGGCTTCTCACAGATCGAGGGGATTGACCATGAAGAAACCTTTGCACCTTTCGCACAATATTATTCCATACGAACCATCCTTTCTCTCTCAACGCAGATGGGTTGGCACATTCATCAAATGGATGTGAAGTCTGCGTTCCTTAATGGGATCATTGAGGAAGAGGTGTACATTGAGCAGCATGAAGGATTTGAGATCTTCAGCAACGAGTCGCATGTGTGCAAGCTCAAAAGAGCATTGTATGGGCTGAAACAAGCACCACGTGCTTGGTACACTCAAATCGACAACTATTTCACTAGAATTGGCTTCACCAAGAGTGAGGCGGATGCAAACATATACCAGATTGTGGTGGAGGGTAAGATTTTAATCATTGTTCTTTATGTTGATTATTTAATACTGACGGGTGATGAGAAATTGATACATTCATGCAAGGCAGATCTTGCAAAGGAGTTTGAGATGAAGGATTTTGGCCTCCTTCATTATTTCCTTGGATTCCAAATATGGCAGCGGGAAGGTGAACTATTTGTGTCTCAAGGCAAGTATGCCCTGGAGATACTAGAGAAGTTTCACATGCAAGGCTGCAAGCCTATTGATACTCCTCTTCCAGGAAATTGGAAGAAAGAGGATGCTACATCAGCATAGGTAGTGGATGTCATTGTTTATCGACAGTTATTGGGTTCACAAATGTATTTAGTCAATACAAGATCGAACATATGCTATGCGGTGAACCAGATTTCGCAAGAAATGGTTAAGCCTACCAAGCTCTTTTGGAAGGCAGGAAAGGATGTCCTGAGATATCTCAGGGGCACATCTGAGTATGGTTTATGGTACAGACAGACGGATGAGGTGAATTTGCATGGCTTCACGGATGCAAATTGGGCAGGAAGCCCAACAGAAAGAAAGAGAACATTAGGAGGGATTTTCAGTATCGGATCTATGACAGTTTCTTCATACAGCAGGAAAAAAAGATCTGTGGCACTCAGTTCAGCAGAAGCATAATACATGGCAGCAAGTCAAGCTGCATGTGAGGCTATCTAGATGAGGAAGATCCTGGTCGGTTTGTTCGGTTCACATTTAGATCCCACGGTGATACATTGTGATAATCAGAGTTGCATTAAACTATCGGTTAATCTTGTGTTTCATGATAGATATAAACATATTGATATCCGGTATCATCATATCAGAGATTGTGTGTAGCAAAATATCATGTTGCTTCAGTACATTCCTACGGAGGATCAGGATGCAGATATTTTGACGAAGGCGCTCACCAGGAGCAAATTCGAATACCATAGAGGCAGGATCGGGGTGAAAGATAATCCCTATCTTGTTGAGAGGGAGTGTTTAGATTCAACAAGATGATGAGCTTAGTGAAAAGAGTCGCCTTCACTAAGTGGGACCGCAGGCTATTTTTGGCGTAAGTCTATTTTTAGACTATGTCTATTTTTAGACATGGTGATCATATTTCAGAAGTTGCAGGATGCTATTTGTGGATGGTTGATCAAGTTGGAAAAATAGATGAAATTCTATTTTTAGAATATTGGGCGAAGTCTATTTATAGATCGTTGATCTAAAAATATATGCATGTTGATTATTATTAGCTCTTAATAATAATCAGACTCTAAATATCAACTTATTCTCTTGGAGCACTTTATTTCAGTGCACAGATTTGGAAAATCAGTGGACTGAGGGAACTATGCAATTCCCAAGGGAAACTGGAGGTTCATGCATCGAGGACTCAGTTAGAACTCAAGTGGCAAAGTTATGATAGATTTGGAAGAGTAGTTTATGGAGTCGTATTCAGTTTAACTCAGTTAGACTTAGTTGAGCTAGTTGTATCTAGTCTAATTGAATGATACACTAGTGAGAGTGGAGTGAATTAATTAGTTAATTAATTCACAAATAATAACTCATTAATCAACTGAACAATACATCAGTTAACTACAGTGCATGGAAGTTCCAGTGGAGACCCAGTGGAGAGATAGGTGAAAGGGCAAGATGGACTATCTGTTGTGACTATAGTGATGCATTGATTGCATCACACACACATTGGAGTTGCCAATGAGGATTGCGCAGTCAAGGCAAGAGTTATTTGAATTCATTTAGAGCTATTCTTCAGCAAGGATTGCGCAGTGGATGCAGGCTAGCAGAGGGCAAAGATCGGTGCATGGATTTGCAACTTCTTCCTGATTAGTGTGTGACGATTGTATTGTACTGAGAGCTTGATGTACTAATATTTGTATGAGGATTGTTACATGATATCCATGACACATAATATATGATAGTTGGGGTTTTCAGCTTCAGGCTTTCCCATAAAACAACTGTGTTATGTGCGATTTTTTTTATTTATGCTTCACATGTGTGTGCAATTAATTTTCCGCAAAATATTAACAGTGGAATGATTCTTTATATTGAAAGAAGTTAAATATTGTGAGATCAGGGGAATCTAGGACATATGCATGCTTAATGTATATAATTTCTACAATATTTTCCACTTAGTCCTAATCCTAAGGACTATGAGACCAACACTGACGAAGGGCATGATGACGAATTTCCAATAAATAGCGAGTCACATTTTCCACTTAGTCCTAATCCTAAGGACTATGAGAGAAATAGTGATGAAGGGAAGGAATAATAATTTCCAATAAATAGAGAGTCACATTATCCCCTTAGTCGTAATCCTTAGGGCTATGAGAGCAGCAATGACGAAGGGAAAGATGAAGAAGTTTTGGTAAATAGAAAGTCTAATTTTCCACTTAGTCCTTATACTAAGGACTTTGAGAGCAGAAGTGACGGAGGGTAGGATGAAGAACTTTTCTTAAATAGAGAGTCTCATTATCCACTTAGTCCTAATCCTAAGGATTAGGAGAGTAGCAATGATGAAGAGCGAGATGAATAATTTCCGGTAAATAGCAAGTATCATTTTCCACTTTTTCCTAATCCTAAGGACTATGAGAGGAACAGTGACGAAGGGAAGGAAGAAGAATTTATGGTTTTTACACAGCAATTTGTCACCGTCCCTGCAACTCCCCATCCCGTGCATTGGAGAGATTATTCCATGACCTGTGAGCGGTGACATGACCTGAAACCACTTTCATGGCATCCCCCTGGACAAGGACATTCATTCCCCTGAAGACAATTCCTTGTGAAAACCCTAAAAATAGCCTTTTTTGCCTTGGCGCGACTAGCTAGTTCATCCCTCGCGCCAATGGGGGAAATCCTCCAAAGAGGGCGCGCCAGCTAGCGCACTGTCACAGTGTTATACCCGTGCCAGGCTTATTAAGGAGTGTTTTTTAAAAAGAAATGGCGAAAGATTGACTCCAACCAATTCCAAAACTGGTCTCTAAATTGAGTTGGGAGGTTTGGAGGTTTGGCTCTGGACCTCCATGTAGAGAAAGTGGTTTTCCACCTCTCATGGAAGCTTCCTTGAGGATAGGGCCAATCCCATGATTGTATGGATCCCAACTCCCCTTCCACCATCTATATAAGCTTGCCATTTTCCTTTGCAAGCTAGCCTTCAAGAGCCTTCATAGCCTAGAGAATGCTGCAAGAGCCTTGATAGTCCTCTTAAAGCCAAATCAGTAGCAAGGAGATTATTTTCAAGACAACCGAAGAGAGAGGTTTGCCCCATTCCCGACGAGCTTTACCAAGATGTATTTCGCTGTCGACCTGTCGAAGGAAGATTCAGCGTCAGAGCCAGGTTGTATATTTCTTTGTATTAAATAATGATAAGCGACTTTGGTTATGGTTCCACTTGTATTATTCATTGTGATCATGAGTTGTGTCTTCTCTAACTGATACATAATTTCATATATTGGGTTTTACGCTTGTGTTCGTCGTATTTCTTGTATGTGCATGTGTTTTATCGCGACAAGCGGGAGAATTGTGATCTGCCGGAGCAAGGAAACAGGAGCGCTATCTTCTATATGAACAACAGTGTTGGACTTAAGGTAGGACTTCTTCGAAATTTTGTCTATTGCAATTAGGAACTTGCGCCTTAGCGTGATATGATTGTTGCTAGACCCGATCTGGGCTAGTAGGGATCGCCTCTGTTCATAGAGGGGATTTACCTCTACAACAATGGTAAATAGGGAGTCTCATTTTCAACTTATTCCTAATCCTAAGGACTATGAGAGTAGTGTTGATGAAGGGAAAGATGAAGAATATCCAGTAAATAAAGATTCTTATTTTCCACTTAGTCCCAATCCTAAGGATTATGAGAGAAACAATGATGAAGGGCAGGATGAAGATTATGAAGAATATCCTCCAAGTCAGTATTTTAAAATCAAAGATGATGGTGATGAAAAAATTCCTGTAGGTGACGATGGTTATGAATATTTTCCAAGAAATTATGCTGATGAATTTCCTAACTGTGTTAAAAATCGTCATAATGAGGATAATATTCTTCCTAAAGATAATGAAAATTCTTGTAGAGAGGATGATGTTGTAGAAATTTTAATACAAATTATGTATTTCCTGGATTCTCCTGATCTAAAAATTATATGCCACTGTTAAATATAGATCACTTCTACAAAAATCTTTGCGGAATTTAAAGCACGATCGCCAATTGCAAACACATGAAGAAAGACCATTCACACACAACACAAATGTTTTTTCCAGGAAAGAATAAAGCTAAAAACCCCACTATCATATATTATGTATATATCATGGATCATGAAACAATATCATACAAAAATCTAATGCTAGAGCTCTCAGTACAATATACAATCGTCTCACACTGTCATACAAAATTTGGCAAATACATGAGCCAATTTACTGCCTCCTGACAGCCTGCCTCCACTACGCAATCCCTGCTGATCATAATACTTGAATGAATGAGATCGTGCTTTCCTTGACTGCGAAATCTTCATTGGCATCTCCAATGTGTATGTGGTTGCATGAGTGCACCCACTAATGTCACAACTGATAGTAAAACTGTCCCTTTCACCTATCTCTCAAATGGTTTTCCACTGGATCTGACATGCATGTAGTTAACTGTAGTAAATATTTAGTTGCATGTGAGACAACTAATTGTGAATTAATTAAATAATTAATTCACTGATCTCTCACTAGTTTATGTTCAGTTACAACTAGCACAATTGAGTTTAACTCACTTAACCGAGTTAAACTACTTAACAACTCACATAACTACACATCCAACTCTGTTACAACTTCAAATCACTCAGTTACAACTAAGTCCACTTGCATGTCCCACCAACCAACCTTTGATCTTGAATTTCCTATAGCTAACTAATTTTCCACTTTAGTTAACTATTTCCAAGTTCTCATTGATAATATATTAATATTTATAGTCCAAATATTATTAAGGGATAATAATAGTCAACATGCATCTATAAATAGACATGCGATATATAAATAGAACTTTCACATACATCTAAAAATAGAACATCACCTATAAATAGAATTTGCTCACCATCTATAAATAGACATCATATATAAATAGAATTTTCTCATCCATTCTAAAAGTAGACTTCCACATAAAAGTAGCCTAAGGCTCCATCCTAGTGTAGGTGCTTAATTTTCACTAGGATCATCATCTTGTTGAATCTCAACACTCCCTCTCAACAATAAAGGGATTATCCTTCACCCCGATCCTATCTCTATGGTATTCGAATTTTCTCCCGATGAGTGCCTTCGTCAGAATATCTGCATCCGGATCTTCCGTAGGAATGTATTGAAGCAACATGATCATCTGCTGCACACAATCTCTGATATGATGATACTAGATATCTATATTCTTAGATCTCTAATGAAACACAAGATTAATCAAGAGTTTAATGCAACTCTGATTATCACAATGAATCATTGTAGGATCTAAATGAGAACCAAACAAACCAACCAGGATCTTTCTCATCCAGATAGCCTCACATGCAGCTTTAATTGTTTCCATGTATTCTGCTTTTGCTGAACTGAGTGCCAAGGATCTATGTTTCCTTTTGTACCAAGAAACAGTTCTAGATCTGATACTGAAGATCCCCCCTGATGTGTTATTTCTGTTCGTTGGTATGGCTGGCCAATCTGCGTCTAGGAAGCCATGCAAATTCACCTCATCCATCTATCTGTACCAAAAGCCATACTCAGATGTGCCCCTTAGGTATCTCAGGACATGCTTGCCCTCCTTCCAAAAGAGCTTCGTAGGCTTAACCATCGCTTGACTAAGTTGGTTCACCGCATAGCATATGTCTGGTCTTGTATTCACTAAATACATTAGCGAACCCACTAACTGTCGATAGACAGTAGCATCGACTACCTCTCCAGATGTAGCTTCCTCTTTTATCCAGTTTCCTGGAAGAGGAGTATCCATGGGTATGCAGCCCTCCATACAAAACTTACCCAATATCTCCCTTGCATACTTGCCATGAGACACAAAAATTTCACCATCTCACTGCCATATTTCCAATACGAGGAAATAATGAAGGAGTCCCATATCCCTCATCTCGAACTCCCTTGTAAGGTCCTCCTTGCATGAGAATATCATATACTCATCACCAATTAGTATTAAATCATCAACATAAAGAAAAATGATTAAAATCTTACCCTCCACCACAATTTAGTATAGGTTTGCATCCGCCACACTCTTGGTGAAACCAAGTTTAGTGAAATAGTTGTCTATCTGAGTGTACGAAGCACGAGGTGCTTGATTCATCCCATACAACGCTCTTTTGAGTCTCACACATGCGACTCTCTGCTGAAGATCTCAAATCCTTTAGGCTGCTCAATGTACACTTCTTCCTCAATGATCCCATTGAGAAACACAGTCTTCACATCCATCTGATGAATGTGCCAACCCATCTGCACTGAGAGAGCAAGGATGGTCCTTATGGAAGAATATCGTGCGATAGGTGAAAATTTTTCTTTATAATCTATCCCCTCGATCTGTGAGAAGCCCCAAGCCACAAATCTGGCCTTGTATTTCTCAACACTCCCATCAGTAGCTTGCTTTACCTTGTAGATCCATCTTGAACTTACCAATGATTTATTAACTAGCCTTGGAACAATTTCACAAGCATTGTTTCTGACAATGGAGTCATACTCCTCCACCATTGCATCTACCCATGTGGGCTCCTACACTGCTTCCTGAAATGAAGATGGCTCAGTCATAATACATTTTCTCATGAGAACCATGTATCCAGTAAATCGGTCAAGAGAATGTCTTTTTCTGCGCTGTGAATTAGGGGCTCCTACATTCTGTGCAACATCAAGTCTCAGCTTATCAGCTTTTGTGGTATGCCTTCTACCAGTTCTGGTGTTTGGCTCTGTGTGAGTGGACTCCTCCACTCCATGAACCTCCTCCTGTGGTTGATCCACATCTAGAGACTCATATTTGGGAACTAGCAGTTCCTCCTCTACATGCAAGTCTATCTCCCTCTCAAGCGACAACCGCATGGCTTTCCCCTCATCGAATTTTATATCTCGTCGCATAACAATCATCTTATTGTTAGGAAAATACACACGATAATTATGCATGTTTCTCTGTACCCCACAAAAATCCCAACTTCACTAGTCGACTCTACCTTCTTCCTAGCGTTCTTGGTCACATGCACATAAATAGATGAGCCGAAAATCTTAAAGTGAGAACATCTGGTTTCTTACCAGTGAAAGCTTCTTCAGGTGTACTCATGCCAAGTACTCTATGAGAACAATGGTTTTGCACATAAACTATTGTGTTGCATGCTTCCACCCACAAATGCATTGGTAGGCCCTGATCATGCAACATTGCTCGTGCTGCACCCACGATCGTTCTATTCTTCCTCTCCGTGACCCCATTTTGTTGTGGGTTATGAGACACTATGAGTTCTCTTCGAATTCCTTCTTTGCTGTAGAAGTTTTTGAATTCGTTAGAGATGTATTCTCCACCATTATCGCTCCTTGGAGCCTTCACTTGCTTCCCTGACTCTTCCTCCACCAATTCCTTAAACTCACAGAACTTTGAGAATGTTTGATCTTTCTTCTACATGAAGAAGATCCAAAATTTACGAGAAAATTCATCAACAAAAATAACATAATACCTATGTTTTTCTGTTGAAGCAACCGAGAAAGGTCCACACACATCTGTGTGAGCTCTCTCCAAGATCACTAAAGCACAGTTCTCGTTTTCATGAAAGGTGGACTTTACATACTTCCCCATGGTGCAACCCTTACATTGATCTAACTGATCATGTGTTCCCATTGGAAGTCCAGTAGATATTTGTTGCATGACTTTCAAGGCTCCAGTATGAAGATGGTCCAATCGCCTGTGTCATAATTTGCCCTCATCTCATCTCACCACTTTTTCTGCCTTTCCCATCATGGCAGTGTGACCATCTACCTCCAACATGTAGAGATTCTTAACTCGAATCCCTATCCTCTTGGCTTGACCCATTGTTTTATGTCACAGGAAAGCTTTTCCATCGCTGAAAACAACACCATAGCCTCTTTCCTCCAACATCGCGACTGAGACCAAGTTTTTCTTCAGACCTGGAACACGCATAACATATTTCAATTAAAATGGTTTACCCAACTCCCTCTCAAAGGTAATGGTACCAATGCCAGTTGCACTGTATTGTCCATCGTCACCTATCTCTATATGCATTTGGAGATATTTCTCCTCCAAGTCACTGAAAAGCTCCTTATCTCCCATCATGTGGAAGGAAGCACCACTATCAAGATACCACACCGATCCTAATGCACTTGACACCATGCATGCAATCAAAGATATATCAAGTTCAAATTGTGAGGCAAGGGCCTCACTAGCTGTAGCTCTAGCAGCCTTCTTGTTCTTCTTCTTCTGTGGGAAGTTAGTGGTGAGATGCCCATGTTCGTGATAGTGGAAACACTTCAACTTGGACAAATCCAGCTTCTTTCCTTTAGACTCGAATTTTGAATGGAATTTCTTCCCCTTCCCTTTCCTTGCCTTGGAATCCAAAGTACAATCCTCTTCATCATCATGCTTTGATGAAGAGCCATCTCTGGTGTTTCGCCTAAACTCCTTCTGCATTAGATCCGACCATAATCACTCCCAATCCGACAGTTTTTCCCATCCATTGACAGAGTCTTCATAACTGTGCCAACTCTTATGAAGTCCCAAGAGAGCCAAGATCACCAAATCATCATCAACAACAAGGATTCCCACACTCCCCAGTTCATCCCGACATTGGAAAAACTTTGTGAGATACTTTGTAATATTGTCACCCTTTTCCATCTTGATCTTTCTGAGTTTACCCTTCAACGGCAATTTCCTATGGTCACTATTGCTTTGGAAAATATCCCTCAAAGCCTTCCACATATCATATGGTGTGGCTTTTCCATGAAGGCTTGAGACAATGTGGTCTCGTACACCTTCCAACATAATCCTTCTTGCCTTCGCTACTTTCTTTTTTCATGCATCAAGTAATGCAACATCCGTCGAAGTGGGCTTAGGAACATCATTGTCGATGAATTCCTTCAAGCCATTGTATTCAAGCACCGCCTCCATCTTTTCCTTCCAGGAAATGTAGTTTGAGCTGCCCTCGAGTGCATAATCTAGCTGCAAGCCATTAAAATCCATTTCGATGTGTACTCAACTATTGCACGAAGAAATTCTTGCAGCAAATATGAATTGTTTCCACCAACAAACTCAGCTCCTGCTTCAAAATTTCAATATTCTATGCTCCGATACCATGTAGAAATTTTAATACAAATTATATATTTCCTGGATTATCCTAATCTAACAATTATATGCATTGTTAAATACAGAATCACTTCTACAAAAAATCTTTTCATAATTTAAAACATGATCGTCAATTGAAAACACATGAAGAAAGATCATTCACACATAATATAGATGTTTTTACCGGGAAATCATAAAGCTAAAAACCCCACTATATATATATATATCATGGATCATGAAACAATCTCATAAAAAACTCTAATCCAAAAGCTCTTAGTATTATACAATCGTCTCACACTGTCATACAAAATTTGGCAAATACAAGCGCCAATTTACTACCTCCTGACAACCTTCCTTCACTGCACAATCCCTGCTGATCACAATCCTGGAATGAATGAGATCCTACTTTCCTTTATTGTGAAATCCTCACTGGCATCTCTAATGTGTGTGTGGTTGCATGAGTGCACCCGCTAATGTCACAACTGATAGTCAAACTGTCCCTTTCACCTATCTCTCAACTGGGTCTCCACTGGATCTGACATGCATGTAGTTAACAATAGTAAATCTTCAGTTGCATGTGAGAGCACTGATGCTAAATTAATTAAATAATTAATTCACTGATCTCTCACTACTGTATGTTCAATTACAACTAGCACAATTGATTTTAACTCACTTAACTGAGTTAAACTACTTTACAACTCACATAACTACACATCCAACTCTGTTACAACTTTGAATCACTTAGTTACAACTAATTCCACTTGCATGTCCCACCAATCAACCTTTGAAATCTAATTTCCTATAGCTAACTGATTTTCCACTTCAGTTAACTATTTCCAAGTGCTCATTAATAATAGATTAATGTTTATTGTCCAACTATTATTAAGGAATAATAATAGCCGACAAACATCTATAAATAGACATGTGATCTATAAATAGAACTCACACATCCATCTATAAATATAACATCATCTATAAATATAATTTGCTCACCATATATAAACAGACATCATCTATAAATAGAATTTTCTCATCCATTCTAAAAATAGACTTCCACCTAAAAATATCCTGAGGCTTCATCCTAGTGCAGGTGCTTAATTTTCACCAGGATCATCATCTTGTTGAATCTCAATAGATGCAATGATGGAGATGTTGCCAGTAAATCTAGGAGTAGGAGTAGACCTTTTCGTATTAATCCAATATATTCTAGTTATACAAGGGGTAGGACAGAATATCTCACAAGAAGTTCTATCAGTAATCTGATTTCAAGTGAATGTTGTCAAAAGGATTGCTTGGAACATATGGATTTCAAGTTTTCATTGGAGAAAAGGAATATATATTTGTCAATGAGTAAAAGCATGCAAAATTCATGCTTACTGGGGTGCATGCAATCTACATTGTCCAGTTATGATTATCATATTTCTTCTTTATTTATATGCAGAAAGGATTTCAAAATGTTTCATTTAATTGGTAATTTTCGTCTGCCAAGAATCCAAGGAAATTTGGAAAAAGATCCCACATTTTATTCATAAGTACATCATAAAAAAGAGTTTGGGCCATTATAAAATATTGCACTGTCATGGATGGAAGAATTATTTTCAAATCATAGAGAGTGTAGTCCAAATAGAGACACTACACATATTCCAAATAATTTCTCAAGACGAGAAATCTACAACTTATACAAATAATATTGATACGGTGTTGAAGGAGATGGTAATTTTATTGCATATCAATATTTTATTAAGTTATGAAGGAGACAATTCAACAATGTTCTTATTCCTAAGAAGACAAGGATGGGGATTTGCAACACATGTGCTTCTCTTAAATAAAAAAGGGATAAATGTCAAGGGGTGGAAAGATGTATGTATTCGTAACATTATTTTTAAAAATTATATAGTTATCAACTATGAAAATGTATTTATTAATAGTTTTATTTTTGTTATGTGCAGATTCCATTGTCAAAGCACTTCAAGAGCACCACAATAAGAAAACAAGTGGCACGAAAAAGTTGTACAAGCATTGAAAGAAGTTTTATGATATTCCAAAAAAATATTTTGGTTTGATAATTGATGGTATGGACCAGATAAAACACTTCTACCACATTTTTTCCGCACACAAAAACATTTATAGGACGAAAATTGTATTCAGTTTCACTTGGTTGGTTGTATTTTATTTAATGGGAAAATGTCACCAAGTGTTTACTTAACATATCCAAATATTCATAATGATGAAAATATTAAAATAAGCATAATTCATGATGTGATTTCTCATTGGTCTGGTAGTCTTATAGAATTTTTATATATGAAATTGGTCAACACTTTTCGTGAAAACAAAAATAAAATTGTTTCTGGATATCTAGACTTGCTTGTTGAATTGAGAAATTTTTAGAAATTAAAGGTTGGTTTCCTTCTTGTTGGACACACTCATGACCATATTTATCAGATGTTCAGTCATTTTTCAGTAACACTAAGGAGGAAGGATGTTGGGAGCCTTCCATAATTAATTAAACGTATTAAGAAATCATACATTCCAAAGCCTATTTTTCATGTGTTGGAAGAAACTATTGACATGAGAAGGTTTATTCTGGGATCAAATGGTGAGGAGAAATGCATTGAACAAATTAATGACGTCAACTTCCAACATCAATTTCGTATCAAAAAAAATGATGGGAAAACACTTATATGGAGAAAGTATTCAACTACTGCAGAATGGGGGCCATTATAAGGTTTGGAATTTTTGAAGTTCATTCCATATCATCCAATATTTACATCCAAAATATTGTTATTACAATCCATTCCCGAAATTCGTAATCCACGAAGGAAGAAGAGAGATATAAATTATTTTGAATGTCTAGAGGAAATTTAAAAAACTATTAGATATACATCTGAGTACTTTGATGTTGGTGATTCCTTTTGATGGGAGTATTTTTTCAATAATCAAAGTGATATCATTTCAAGATAAAAAAATGAAGGTATCCTTTTGAAGGCTTCATTTATTTGGCCACAGAATGTTTCAAATGAATATGAGGAGAGAAACATTGTTGAAAAAAAAAAATCTCAAGGTATTATCAATGCTTCCCAAGTAGAGGAATGAGAAATGTATATTGGTTCTAGAAGATCTTGTTAGGTGTGTGATATATTCTTTCGAAGACTAGCTTTAGGCATAAATCAGGGGGTAAGAGGGGGGAGGCCAGCCCCCTATGCTTGCGCCGAGTATAGCAGGAGGTGGTAGCCCCTTACACGGGGTTCGGGGAAACACCCTGAAAAAAAAAGAAATGGACCCTATATTAGGTGGGAGGACCTGCCCATGGTTTTGTGCATGGGTTTGCACATGGTTTTGGGCATGATGGTTTTCTGTCCATGGTATTTCGTAGATCCGATCAAGGGAACTACGATTATTTTCTAATCCATGGTTAATGGATTGGGGTTTATGAATTCTTAGACATGTATATATATGTGTTGTAACATTGAAAGTAATATAATGACAAATCAAGCTGGTAGTCCCAGTTTTTGGATCCAGGGAAAAATATATGTGTATATTTGTCTTATGTTTTATGCTCTTGATACTATTTATTTTCTGTTTTAAGAATTTGTTTATAGATCATTTATGTATAGGTTTAAAACCTACATTTGGTATCTATTTGTTTCAACTTGAACGGGACGCCTTTTTTGCTGAGGGGTTTCTTTCAGGCCTGTGGTAGACCCTGTTCAGTGGGAGATCTGCGAGATCGATTCTTGCGATGAAAGAAGATGGAAAGCAGTGGAAAGATGGAGATTGAGGGATTTAATGGTCAGAGTTTTGAGTTGTGGAAGCTCAATATGGAGGATTTGCTGGTGGGTAAATATTAGTGGATCGCGGTAGGTCTGAGTACTAAAATAACAACAATGTTAGATGAAGACTGGGCGAAGTTGGATCAAAAAGAAAATAGCACAATATGGTTGTGTATCTTAGATTTGGTATTATTAAATGTATCTAGGGAAGCTACAACGAAGGCTTTGTGGGACAATTTACGAACTTTGTACCAATCTAAGTCTCTGGTTAATAAATTTCTCATGCGGAAAAAGTTGTATAACCCAAGGATGATGGACGGAGACTCGGTTATAGAGCATCTGATGCCTTCAATACTATGGTAAGTCAGTTGTCATCCACTGATATTAAAATCTCAAATGAATATAATTGCATCATTTTTCTGTGTTCTCTACCAGATTTGTGGGATAGTATGGTTGTTGCAATAGGTAGAAATAAAACTACCTTGAAGTTTGATGAAATATTCTCAACCTTGTTGTTAGAGGAAATGAGATGGAAAGTATGGAGGGCTAGAATGTAGGTGCCTTGTATGTATGGGGATAGTCCTAGAACATAAACATTATTAAGTTCTCGAGTGGGAGAAATAAATCTAAAGGGAAATATAAAGCTCTAGGAAATCCTATAAAGGTGCGTTGGAAATGCGGAAATGAAGGAAAATTCAAAAAGGACTCCAAATATAGCAGCTCCTGGGAAAGGAAATGGATTTGATGATGCTCCTTCTGCAGAGTAAAAATCCACCTTAGACGAAGGTGAGGATGTGTACTTGGATTCTTCTTTAAATACAGATGTAGATCACGAAGCATGGTTGATTGACTTAGGTGAATCCTTTCACTTCACTCCCCATAGGGAGTGGTTTTGTGAGTATGAGAAGCATGATGGTGGTGATGCCTTCTTAGGGGATGATAGGAAGGCTAGAATCACCGAACACAGAAAATTAAAGCTAAAGTTTGAAGGTGGAAGGATAGAATACTTCCTAGTGTTCTGGATATTCTTGCATTGGCCATAAATCTAATTTTTGTAAGAAAGATGGATGATGCAGGTGTAAAAATAGTGTTCAAGAAAGATACCTACAAGATGGTTCAGGGAGAAATGGTATTGATGTGGGGATTTTAGAATGGAAATATGTACAAGCTTCTGGATAGAACTGTTATTTATGGGTGCAACAATTCTATGGTTCCTGAAAGTGGAGCAAAAATCCTAGCGGTCTCTAGAGAAATGGCCATGATATGGAATCAAAGGCTTGGAAATATTCGAGAGAAGGGACTTTGAATACTACATGGTAATGGTATGGTAAAATCTATGTCTAATTTCTTTCTGGATTTCGATTTGTGTGAACATTGTGTATATGGGAAGAAAAATCGGGTGAGTTTATCTTCTTGTGCTAAGAGGGAGAACAAGATATTAGAGCTTGTGCATAGTGATGTGTTTGGACCTGTGTTGTTTCAATCACTGGGTAAGTCTGTGTACTATGTGTCATTTATAGATTACTTCTCAAGGAATACATGGATATATTTTCTGAGGAATAAATCTGAAGTATTTGACAAATTTAAATAATTTAAGGCTCTGGTGGAAAACCAGACAGAGAATAAGATAAAGGAGTTGAGGACAGATAATGGAGGAGAATTATGCAAGAATGAATTTGAAGAATTATATAGGAAGTGTGGTACAACATGAAAAAATTTTACTCCATAAACACCTCATCAAAATGTAGCTGCAGAAAGAACGTTGGTGGAAAAGGCAAGAAGCATGCTCAGTGGTACCAGATTAAGAGGCAGTGAAGACTGCATTCTACTTGGTTAACAGATCACCTTCATCAAAATTGGAGGATAAGACTCCACATGAGGTATGGATTGGTAAGAAACCATATCTTTCACATTTATTCATATGTACATGTTCCAAAGGACAAAAAGACAAAGTTGGATAATAAATCTGAATAAATCTGACAGGTATGTCTTTATTGGGTATAAGGATGGTTTAAAAGGTTATAAGATTTGGAACCCAGAAACAAGGAAGGTTGTGTACAACCAAGATGTGGTGTTTAGAGAGGTGAAATATGTTGTTAAACATGAATTCCTACCAAAGGAACCTGAGAAGATAGAGTTTGAGCTAAAGGAGGAAGAATAAGACTTTACAACAAAACAAGATTCAGAAGAGGAAGAGCCACAAACTCTAGCTGTGAGAGGACCAATTCACGAAATAAGGTAGCTAGAAAGGTATATTAAATCTGCTTTCTGTTCAAATTTTCCTTTATATATCACTGATGATGATCCCTTAATTGTCAGGGAGGAAGTGGATTCATAGGATGGAAAACTATGGGAGGAGGCTATGGTTGATGAAATGGAATCCTTGCACAAAAATGTGGCATGGGATCTGGTGGAGTTTTCGACTAGAAGGAATCCCATTGGAAGAAAATGGGTGTTTAAGAAGAAGATGAATGTAGAAGGAAAGGTGGAGAAATACAAATCTCAGTTGGTAGAAAAAGGTTATTCCTAGGTTCTGGGAATTGATTTTGGTGATATTTTCTCTCCTGTTGCCAAGGTAACTTCTGTTAGATTACTTTTATCTTTTGTTGTTGCATTTGATTCTATGGTAGAACAGATGGATGTGAAGACGACATTTCTTCACGGGGATTTGGAAGAGGAAATATACATGAAGCAACCTGAAGGATTTATAGTGATTATGGTTTGTGCTACCAGGGAAGACCAAGAATTGAAAAAGTTTTGGATATCCATGGATTTGTTGTTGCAGACTGGGCTGGAGATCTAGAACAAAGAAGATCTACAAGTGGGTATGTATTTAGCTTATTTGGAGGTGCAGTTAGTTGGATGAGTAAAGTACAATCTGTAGTGGTTCTTTCAATAGAGGAATAATACATGGCAGCCACTCATGTAAGCAAGGAATCAATTTGGTTGCAAAGATTGTGTTCAAGTACGAGGTTGTTGCAGCGAGCTATATGGATAGATTTTGATAGCCAAAGTGCAACTTTATTTGCTAAGAACCATACTTATCATTCAAGGACAAAGCACATTGATGTTCAATATCACTTTGTAAGAGATATGGTTGAGGATAAAAATGTGTTGTTGGTAAAGGTGGACACTTTAAAGAATGTTGCAGATGCATTGAAGAAGTCTATGAGCATTGAGAATTCCTCTTGGTGTAGAGAAACAATGGGTGTTGCAATGTTGGACCAATGAATAATCTATTACGTGGCCCCCTATGGAAAGAAAACAACAAGTGGGAGAATGTTGAGTGTGTGTTATATTCTTTCCATGATTAGCCCCATGCGAGAAGCGGGGGGTAAGAGCAGGGTGATCAGCCCCCATGCACGGGGTTTAGGACAACGTCTCAATTTTTTCTTTTTTGACCCTATATTAGGTGGGCAGACCTTCCTATGGTTTTTTGCATGGGTTTCCACATAGTTTTGGGCATGATGGTTTCTGCCCATGGTATTTTGTAGATACGATCATGGGAACTAAAATTATGCTCTAATCTAGGGTTAATGGATTTGGGTTTATGAATGCTTCAACATGCATAAATATGTGTTGTAACACTGAGAGGAATATAATGAAAAATCAAGTTGTTAGTCTCAGTTTTTGGATCCAAGGGAAAATATCTATGTATATATGTTTTATGTTTTATGCTCTCACTATTGTTTATTTTTATTTTAAGAGTTTGTTTGTAGATAGTTTCTGTACAGGGTTAAAACATATAGATCCTTTTCACAACTTGAAGCCATGGAATACCTTTATCGGGGTTCTGTACAGGATGTTAAGGAGGGTTGCATGATGACAGTGTTAGAATATGGAGATCTACATGGATATCCATTCTGGTAGCCAAGGTTATAAATGTCATTAAAGAAAATGAAGATGTTGCAGGTGTTGAAGTACATTGGTATGCCACAAATACACACTCATTAAATGTTGTGTACTAGCTAGAGATGGTAGTTGATAAAAAAATTGGAAGAAAGAGAAAAACAAAGGGTACAAATATAAATCGTTTCCGCACAAACCTCTTAAAATTGGAGAATGTTGAGATACTTGTTTATGATTTCAATTTTAACAAAGAAAGGAACTCTTTTCTTCAAGATGATAGATATTCTGAAGATGTTGCTACCAAAATAAGCAACGTTGAGATGGGAGTCTACTGAACCCAGTCATAGATCTAGAAGACTTTTGAAAACTGAAATGTCGGGCATGCATGTTGACTCAGATGGGGAACTAGTTGATGAAAAAGAAGAATATGGGTCATATTCATTTGCATCCAATCATTTATTTGAATATGTAAATTCTGATGGTGTGCCAAAACATGTGAGTGATTTTGAATAATCCTCTAAGACATTTTGTGTAAATTATGTTTGCATGGTAACTTGAAATAATATTTTAACTTCCATATGATCTTACATGAAGATACAAATCATTTCTATGTTTGTTGGATTATATGTTTTAATTATGATGAATTCATTTATTTAGAATATCCACAATGCAAAAATAAGTTAGTGAAATAATTCATGTTTCATTTAATCTACAAGTATTGATATTTTTATTAAAAAAAAAAAAAAAATATATTAGAAATTAATGTTGAATTTTTAAATTATACAATGATATTGCCATGATATTATTGATTATTATCATTTGATTAATATCATAGTTAAAAAAAACTTGCAATTTTAATGCTTCATGAAAAGGGGATACTTCATTTAGATGGTTTATTTTTATGTTTTTTTTGCAATGGGTTAAATTATCTTAGCCTAAGATTTGAAAAAACCTATACTTTTAGCCTTTAAAATAAAAATTACTCTTGAAATAATGACTCTTTCATTCAAGTGTTCATTTTTTAAAGTTTTTTTTAGTCGTCTAATTTTCTCAAAATGTCATGGTTGAAATATGCTAAAAACTTAAGGTTTTTTAATTCCATAGTTGAAAATTTCTCAAATTTTTAAGGTTTTTCTGAGTTATGATATTTTTTATTTAATGCTATGGTTGAAAATAATTAGAATTTTAGGGTTTTTTAGAGTCATGATATTTCATATTTAACAACATGGATGAAAATCGTTGGAATTTTAAGGTTTTTCGGGTCCCATTATTCTATCTTTAAGGCCACTGCTAAAAAATGTTGAAACTGTACCCTGAAAATAAATAAAAAAATAAAAATGAAAAAAAGAAAAATTCTAGCATCAACACTTCTCATTTTTAGTGTGTTTTCTTCATTTTTTTTGCACAAAAAAAATGGTTTTTACTCTCATTTTTAAAAAATGTCGAAAATTTACCCTTAAATAAAAAATCATTCCGGAATACACAATTTTCATTTTTGGGTTGTTTTTTTTATGTTTTTTGGGTTTTTTTTTTTTTTTTTTTTCTAGAGTTCTCATTTCAAAGTTTACATTGTTATGATGTTTTCTTAGTAATTTAGTTGATGGTTTTTGTCTTTTTAACTGAAAGTAGCTAGGTGTTTTTGAGTCACTATGACATACCAGACTTGTCTTGGATAATAATTTGGAGGTTTATGTGGTGTATTTTTTGAGATAGAGAGTTAAAAATCTCCACAGTCTTCATTTTTCAGTCTACGTTTCGTGTCTAGAACAAGACTCATCTTAAGGAAAAAACCTACCAAGAAGAGAGGAAACCAAAGTATATAAATACATGATAGAGAGAATGGAGAGAATAAGGGGAAGAGAAGAGCGGACATGCATAATACAGTATAAATAAATTATTTTGGATAATTTATTTTCATTTATAGTATAATGATGTCATAATTTTTTAAAAAGTTTACTTTAAACTAAGGTTCCAATGAGATATTAATATTTTTATATGTAATTGTTTATATATATATTTTTATATATTAAATAAGAAAACAAAATGTATATTTCAAAATATTAATCTTAATATTCTATATATCAAAATTGTAAATAATTTTTCAATAATATTTTAAAATAATTAAATTAATTTGAAAAAAAAAATATTCACAAAGAAAAAAATTCCTACATTCTAAATAAAGGTTTACATATAACAGGACAAATACTTGAACAACATAAAAATAAAGTATAAATTGTAGAGAGTAATTCCTTACTACAGGGTGTCAAGTCCCACTAGCACAACCCGTTGAGGATGAGTCTCGTGAGCAAGGCGACTGAGGATCAAACCTCAAAGGGGGTGTTTGTGCCTTGTGCTAGGGGGGGGGGGAGAGACATTCTAAAAAATCCATTCATCTAAGGGTCGGTGTGGCCCAGGCCGGGTGCGATCCTCGAATGACTTTGACGACTTAAATGCCCCTCAGTCGTGACTCCTCAAGCCACAGATCAAAACTAAAAGATCACATAGAATTTGACAAACAAAAAAGTTTTTCTTAATACAAGGTGTTTAATATTGCTTTACATTACAAGATGGATAGTTAATGTTACAGTGCACTAGGGATGTGATTTTTTTCCCTCTATCAAAAAAATCACAGTTTCTATTAATTAAAAGAACACATTGCATTTCCTAGGTATTTGTGAAATAATGTAAAAAGGTAAATTTAGATGATAAAGATCTCTAAGCGAGTAGAGATGTGAATTGTATTTATAATAGCACGAGGAAAATACCATATTGAATATACAACTCTTTTTAAAAAAAAATTGAAAATGGGGTATTGTGATAAGCATGGTTCTAATGAAAGGTCTATATAATCCTTTTATAGAATCTGAAGTGCATATTTGTTGATTCCATTTTTTTTCAAGTGCCTATATCCACTAGAGGTCTCCTCACAACTGTTATAACGACATTTATAGAATATATGGCAACACAATGGTATCATGTTCCTGAAGTTTTACTCCAATCGCCTTCCTATGGCTTCGATGTTGATATGTGGAAAATGGGTGCTATCACGTTTTACCCTTCGTCCCCTTCTTCCATGATATAGTGACACAGATGAGATATGCAAGATTTGTAGTGTCATTGGTATCCCTAATCAAAAAACTCAGTCACAACAATTAGGGAAGGAAGCTTTTATTCAATATCAATTTTCACTAATTCAATATCAATTTTCACAATTTAGTGATGCAAAAATAAGAAAATTACACCCACATAAACAAGTTGGTTAAAATTAGAGAGTTAGTGAATTGAGTGTTGAGTCAAGTCGAGTTAAGTTATAGTCGAATTTAGTGTGTGAGTGCATGTAAGGTATTTTATGTGAGTTTTTAGTCGGAAAAGTATAAATACCTCTCATCAGGTTCATTGTAATCAATCAAGTTAGTACAATCAATAGAAGAACCACAACTCATCTTATCGTGTGTGAATTTTTGTGTTATTTTGTGACTTTACTATTCCTTTTCAAGAAATTGGTATCAAAGTGAGGTTACAAGGAGCTACGGAAATTCTCTTAGCAGTAATTCATGAGTAAGAAAAGAGAAATATTTTTTTTTCTCTTATTTAATGCTATAAAGCACCTTGTTGGTTATACACGTTGAATTTGGTTTATTCGTAAAATTTGTGAGAGGGATTTTTTTTTAAATTCCTTTTAAATATATATATATATATATATATATATATATATATTATTTACTAAAGGTTCATAAAAGGTTTTTTTTTAAAAGGTGGATATATTATAGGCTTAATATAAATGTTTTTTTATAAAAATATTTATATATAAAAATAATAATAATAATAATAATAATCAAGGGTTTTATTGAAGGGATTTCAAAGAGTATTTTTTTGAAAATGGCTTTCTCAAATTTCTAGCATGAGTTCTCACCGTTTATAAGGAAATATTATGATGTGTGGGCCATTAAGATGGAGAACATTTTTAAGGCTCATGATGTTTGGGATCATGCCCAACTTGGGTTTTCAGAACCTCGAAATAAAGAAGAATAACTAGCCCTCACTAATGCAGATAGGGAAGTATGCAGGGAAACTTTTAGGGGCTAATATTCGCAACTGGGCTAATTTTCCATGCTTTTTCCAAAAAAAAATGTCGTTAATTTCCATTTTTTATAAAAGTTATTCACCCAAATTTTATATTATAAAATTTCTTTACCTTAAAAATCGCCAAAATTTTATATAGTGACTATATAAATTTACTAGAAACTTGAATTATTTTACAGAACCATTGAATTTTTTTTACAAATGGAATTTTATGTACTAGTGATATTTGCTAATGTTTCTAAACTTTAAAATAAATTTCTATCCTTAAAATTTTCCCTGGAACTATGGAAGAAAGACAAAAATAAGAACGCACAAGCGCTTCAACTTATCTAATAGGGAGTGGACCAAGAAGTGTTCTAGAAGATTATGATCGTGTCTTCAACAAAGACAACATGGGATACCTTGGTGACAAACTATAAAGGTATGGCCAAAGTCAATATTGTTAAGTTGCAAAATACTAGAAGAGATTTTGAAAGTCTGTAGATGAAGGGGATAGAGGACATTGATTCATTCATGAATCAGATCATGACTCTCATAAATCAGTTAAAATTTTATGGTGAAGATATTAAATATCAAACAATGGTTGAGGAGGTACTTAGATATTTTCCTACCAAATTTGATGTTGTGGTAACAACCATAGAAGAAGACAAGGATTTAGAAGCACTAACAGTTGATGAGTTGATGAGATCACTTCTATCACATGAGGCAAGGATAGACATAAATAAGGATTCCACTTTAGAAACCGTTTTCAAAATCCAGGTTTCTATTTCAAGAGACAAAGGTGGAAGGAAAAAGTAGATCGAGAGGCAGAGGACGAGGCGGAAGACATGGTGGTCAGAGAGATGGTCGAGGAGAGCATGAACATGAAAGTGGAAGCAACAACATAAGCTTAAAAAATAATCAAATATTTGAAAAATCAAAGGTGAGATGTTATTTTTACAATAAATTTGCGTCACTATGCCTGTGATTTCAAGAAGAGGATAGATGATCAAGGAAGCCAGAGAGCTAATGTCACTACAAAGAATACTAAATCCATATTTCTATATTTCCATACCATGCACATAACTTATGATAATGTGTGTCTATAGACATTGGTTACAGTAACCACATGACAGGAAACAAGAATTTGGTTGCAAATTTGGACCAATCTGTGGAGATGGTGGTAAATTTGGGGACTGACAAGCCTCTCGATGTATATGGAAAAGGAGTGTTCAACATTATGACCAAGTAGGGAGAGCCAAAGACAATCTCAGAGGTATATTATGTCCCTGGTCTCAAACATAATTTGATAAGTGTTGGTCAATTGACACATAAGGGATACAAAGTTATATTTCAAGGACATGGGAGTGTTATATATGACAAGCCCCTAAGCAAGCAACTGATAGAAAAGGTGCATATGAAGAGGAAAAAACTCTTTCCTATAATTATGAATTATAGTGATCAGGTCAATTCCTTTACAGTTTCACATTCTAATGATTACTAGTTATGGCACTTTCAGTTTGGACACTTGCACTTTTTTGGTTTAAGATTGTTGCAATAGAAATAGATGGTTAGATGATTACCTCCCATCAATGAACCTATTAGTACATGTGAGAATTGCATATTAGGAAAGAAACATCATGAATTTTTTCCAAATGGAGTTGCATACAAAGTGTTAGGGCTCCTTAGTTTCCCAAGGTTGAGAAAGGAAACCAAAGAGGTAACCATAGACCAACTTTTGACTTGCTATCTAGCTCTACCAAATCAGAGAGGGCTCTCTCAAAATCAACCTCACACCAAATGGAAGTGATTGGAGAGTATTAGGTTTTTAGGCTAGTTATCAGCTCAATAGGGTTTTGATTAAGGTTTTCTGGATAATAAGCACCATTTTAAAGAACTAGGCCAAATATTCTAAAAGATCAACTTTAGTCATAGAATGAGGAAAAATAAATGTAAATAGTGACACAATTTGAATTTTTCATTGTATTATGGTGAGGAAGAAATAATATAGAACGAGTATAATGATCATACATGTATGAATTCATTTGCTTAGAATATAAAAATGCTTATATGAAAATCTCAGATAAAACAAAGCTTATGAGGCAATGTATCATGTTTAAAACTTATGAGATTAACACAAGAATAACATAGATGGCTGGTTGCACAACTTAATCATCAAATGCATAAGAAAAATGGATAAATACAATGTCACTGACCACATTTTTGAGATTCAACAAGATGATGAGCTTATTGAAATGAGTCGCCTTCACTAAGTGGGCCCGCAAGCTATTTTTGTGCAAGTCTATTTTTAGACTATGTCTATTTTTAGACATGATGATCATATTTCAGAAGTTGCAGGATGCTATTTTTTTATGGTTGATCAAGTTGGAAAAATATATGAAATTATGTTTTTATAATATTGGGCGAAGTCTATTTATAGATCGTCAATTTAAAAATAGATGCATGTCAATTAGTATTAGCTCTTAATAATAATCAGACTCTAAACAACAACTTATTCTCTTGGAGCACTTTAGTTCAGTGCACAGATGTGGCACAACAGCTGACAGAAGGAATTACGTTATTCCTAAGGGTTTACTGGAGCTAATGGATGAAGGACTCAGTTAGAACTCAAGTGGCAGAGTTATGACACAGTTGGTAGAAGTAGTTATGGAGTTGTATTCAGTTTAACTCAGTTAGACTCAGTTGAGCTAGTTGTATCTAGTCTAACTGATTGATACGATAGTGAGAGTGGAGTGAATTAATTAGTTAATTAATTCATAAATAATAACTCATTAATCAACTGAATAATACATCAGTTAACTACAGTGCATGGCAGTTTTAGTGGAGACCAGTGGAGAGATAGGTGAAAGGGAAAGATAGACTATCAGATGTGACTATAGTGATGCATTGATTCATCACACACTCAGTGGAGATGCCAATGAGGATTGCGCAGTCAAGGATGGAGTAATTCGAATTCATTCAGAGCTATTCTTCAGCTTCAGCAGATATTGCGCAGTGGAGGCAGGCTAGCAGGTGGCAAAGATCAGTGCATGGATTTGCAAGGTTAGGCCTGATTAGTGTATGACGATTGTACTGTACTGAGAGCTTGTGATAAGATTTTTATGTTGTTATGAGATTTTCATATGATCTCCATGTTACATAATATATATTTCGGGTTTTCAGCTTCAGGTTTTCCCGGTTAAAAACTGTGTTATTTGCGATTGAATATTTTTGTTTATGCTTCACATGTGTGTGCAATTAATTTTTCCGCAAAAGATTAACATGTGGAATAGATTCAGTATCTTGCATAAAGTTAAATAGTGTGAGATCAAGTGGATCTTGGACATATGCATGCTTAGTGCATATAATTTCTACACACATCACAAGAATCCCATAAAAATAGTTGCAATTGATTGTAATTTACTTCTACAAAGAGTCAAGTAGACGAATTCTAAAAGAGTGTGAAATTAAAATATCCAACCCTCTCATTGACTTGATTCTGAGTACATATAGAAAAAAATAGTATTCCACCTTTAGGGGTCGAATCCTCATCCATAGCCACTAATTAATGAACCTAATGACTCATTTCCTAATCCTAGGGAAGTTAGAAAGAACTCTCCCCTTTTTTAGGTAACTAATTGAGCTTATCTCTCAAGGCATTAATCATAAGATTCTTTAAAATGATAACCATTAATAAGCCTATTAATCATCCAATAACTCATGATAAATTTTTTACAATGACCAAGTTTTAACTTTGACCTCCATGTGTAGTGAAAATTGTCCAAACACAGAAACACAACAAATTTTACTAAAACACAACAATTTTTTTTTGCAGAAACACAACAACTTGGGCTTGATTTTTAGCTGACTTAGAAGAGGTTCTGAGTGATTTTGAAAGTTGGTGAAGAAATATTAGGATGTATACTATGCCCTGGGACCCTTAATTCATACAAAATCATCATTTTATCCCCCTCAAAACTAACTTCAAGAGAAAGTGTCCAGAAATGCAGTGAATTTCTGAAAAGGTGGCAGAAAAGTGTAAAAAGGCACTATTTGACCATTTTATTCAAAATTATGACATTACAAGCATCTAAAAGTGTTTTTTTGACATCATTAAGTCATTATCTATCCAACCATACTTGAAATTTTGGATTTGGAACCTCTGAGAAAAAGCGCAAAAACTAGTTGTTACGTTTCTGTAGGATGCTCTTTCTCCTATGTGCACATAAACTTAAAAAATTCAAAATTTTGCCTCTTTTTCTTTGATTTCTGATTTTATTTGATACGAACACTGATGCATCAACCAATAGGTCTACTATTTTATTCATTTTGAGTTTCCTTTGGGTTCTTTTGAGTTTCTTCTTCATGTTTTTCATTCTAACCTTGCAAATCATGTTCCTAGTATAGTAGTGCCTTGCCATATTTCTTTGCATGGTAGTATCCCTATTTTATTTTTATAGTAGCTTCTCCAAGTATACATTCAATCTATCAAGCCAATACTCCCTATTTTTCTCAATCTCAACACTTATGGAGTCAAATATAGTATCTTGAGGTTGAGCAATAGTTATGGTATCTTCAGCTTGAGGAGGAGATGGATCTTCTAAATTTTGTTCCTTCCTAGCCATTGCTCTTGCCTTAGGTCTCCTATGTTGTGTTTGAATATTCTTTTCTTCCAACTGATAAACATCAATAATAGCCTTACCTTTATCCTTTTCTTCCAAAACACTTGTTTTAATTGTTGATGGAGGGTCCTCTTGTGGCTTGCTCTACTGCATTAGAGTCTGTCTCAACTGTCTATTTTCATGTTGTAATAAAGCCACCACGAAATTGGCTTTGGATAGGTCATCCTTCAGATATTTAATCTTTTCCTCCTTCTCCTTGATGATATCTTCTGCAACCTTATCTCCATGTTGTTTTCCTAGGCCATCCATGTCAACTTTTGGAGGTACCTCTTCTTCATTATGCAATGGTGAATCATGTATGCTTAGAGGTGGTTCCTCTCTCATAGTTTCCAACTGAACTACTTCTTGACCTACAACCTCCTTAGGTATCATTTTTTCTTTAGATCTAGTTTTAGGCCTAGACCTAGGCATATCCTATTTTTCTTCAGGAACAAATACCAACTTCTTACCTTTCTTATCTATCCTTGAAATCTTTGTTATAGGATGAGTTTTTGTCATTGATGGCATGCTTGATGTTTCAGCTCCCTGTGGTCTTGATGGTGATGAAGGAGAGCTTTGAGTCTTTGATTATTTGGAGACAGGTAAGAGAGTAGCTACCTCAAAGAAAGCTTCCCATGACATTTTGATCTGTGTCACCTGGTGAAGGACTATTACCTTGAATAAAGCATGATGAAAGAGGCTTGCTTGAGGATCTTTTCTTTTAGACTTTACCTTCTTTTTCATCTTCATCAAAATTCTAAACATATAGTTAGATAATCTTAGGGTCTTTTCAGAAGTGAAATGCATCAATAATCTGATATGATACTGATATAGCCTGCTAAACCTGCCCTCACAAATGAAATATTTCATAAAAATCTTCATAAAAGGGTTGTACTTGTCCAAAAATTTCCTGATAGGAAATACATGAGTAGGAGACTCCTTATATTGTGGTTTCAAGAACATCTTGGAATTCTCTAGGGCTAAATCCACTCCCTTGAACCAAATTTCACCTTGATTAGGGATAATGTTTACTGAAGCAATGACTTCTTCTAACAGTGGAAAATTGGTCCCTGCTATAGTTTCATGATCTTTCTTGAAATTGATGGAAAAGAGGAATGTTAGATCATGATGATAGCCTACCTCTTGCACTTTAAGACAAAAACCTAAGTAGCCTACTTGCTCAAACGATTTTATGATAAACTCTGATATGCATTGACCTCTTGCATATGCATTGGCTCATATCTTGAGATCTCTCATCCCTTATACCTACCTCCTACTTTCACTGGTCTTCACCATGTTTTTTATTTCACTTTTAATGGGGAACCCTGGTTTCAAACAAGAGATGGCAAGGGACTTTGAGCTGCAAAACAAGGCTAAAAGCACAACTTGAGGGAAGGGAATGGACAGGATGGGGGGTATGAAAAAATCTGAAAAAATTATGGGAGATAGGGATAAGTGTTATGGGCATAGTGAAAGTGAAGTTTCTCAAAATGGGTGAGAAATGAGGGAGGGGGGAGGGAAAACACAGACTTGTGCCAGAAACACAGTAACAAGTTGGCTTTTATAAGGGACATGGTGAAATGGAGGAATTTAAGTGAGGGGAAGGGTGGGGAATGCTTAATGACGATGATGAAGGATGTGTAAATATAGAAACAAGGAGAAACCCTCTCAACTAAAGCTATAGTCCATTGAAAGGGAAAACGCAGCAAGAAAACACAAAAAACCCTAGGGACACAATTTGACCAATTTTCTGAAGAAAATGACTGCACGGAGGATTTGCAATGTTAGAATTAATTGTTTAAAGAACTCTTGAAGCACTGAGATGATGATATGACCCTTTCTTTATCTCTTTGGCCTACAAATGAAAAGCATAGCAACACCTTCCATAAACGCAAGAAATTGGTGAAAGAAGAGTGGTGCGCAAAATTTGAAGCTTTGGTGACTATGGCAACTCTTCAAATTTATGGAGAGGAGCTCTTGAAACTTTTGGAAGGATGGAATGAAGTTTTAAAACAGTTTGATGTCCCTGTATAGCTTCAAAACTCAATTTTTGATTTTTAGTGGAGTGACATCATGTACTTTAACCAAATGAATTTATGTTGTGATTTATTCCCCAAGTGATAACTCTCATGACATTTTGCTAGTTTTGGATGATGATGACATGACAAAATGGAAAAATGATGACACTCAAGACACCCTCATGATCAACCCTATGACACCATGACTCTTCCTTTTTAGATTGTAAATAATGACACTTAATGAAGGAAAAATGACATATGGTGACTAAATGACTCATGAAATTGATTATGATTTGACCTTTATGACTATGAAAGGTGTCAAATTTTATTTGAAGATATAACAATTTGATCATAAGACTATGACTATAGTGAAAATAGTCAATTTTGATCACTGTGGCTATTGGACACTAACATAGAGCAAAGAAGCCACTTGAGCTAGTGCATACAAACTTGTGTGGACCTATGACGACACAGTCGATTGGTGGAAGTTGTTACTTCCTCACTTTCATTGATGATTATAGTAGAAAGAATTGGGTTTACTTATTAAAGAAAAAGTCTGAAACTTTTGCAAAGTTAAAATAATTCAAAGCCTTAGTAGAGAACCAAAGTGATCAGAAGATCAGGGTATCAAGGTTAGATCATGGTGGAGAATAAGATTCAAAGGCATTCCATGATTACTGCAAAAAACATGGAATCATAAGACAATTTATAGCCAGGTACACATCGAAGCAGAATGGTGTAGCAGAGAGGAAGAACAGGGCAATCATGAACATGGCAAGGGGCATGTTAAAATGAAGAAACTTGTCTAATGAGTATTGGGCAGAAGCAGTTGCATGCACTATTTATACGATAAACATATATACTAAAAAGAGTGTAATGAACAAATTTCCAAAAGAAGCATGGTCAAGTATGTCTTGCAGTGTATCTCATCTCAGAGTGTTTGGATGTGTAGCTTATGCACATGTTCCTAAGAAAATAAGCGGAAAATTGGATGATAAAAGTGAAAAATGCATATTTATTGGTTATAGTGAGCAATCAAAAGCTTACAAGTTATACAATTTTGTCACCAAGAAGACCATAATTAGCATAGATGTTGTCTTCAAAGAAAAAGAGTCGTGGAATGGATCTGTAGACAAAAAATTTGGTGCACAAGCACCATTGATGGAAAATGATGTAGCAAAGAAGGAGCAACTAGAATCACAAGAGAAGACACCTAACAGAGTCACGCCAAAAAGGACTCAAGTAGATCGAAATTCTCCCAGCAGTCAATCAGGTGATGAATCAAGCAATGGCAAGAGAAAGATGATAATTCTAAAAGATATTTATGATGATTTAGATGTTATATCAAGCTTTTAATTATTGTCATTCCAACCTTCATTTGAAGAAGAAATCATAGATGAGAATTGGGTACAAGCCATAGATGAAGAAATTGATGCTATTGAAAAGAATGATACATGGGATTTAGTTGATTCGAAAAAGGATAGAAACCTCATTGGTGTGAAGTGGGTGTACAAGACAAAGTTGAATGAGAGGTGAAATTGAGATATTTAAAGCAAGACTTGTAGCAAAAGGATTCTCACAAAAACTGGGAATAAATTAGGGAGAATTTTTGCTCTAGTACCTAGATTAGATACTGTAAGATAATTTCTAGCCACAACAACTCAGAACAAGTGGAAAGTATATCAGATGGATGTGAAATCAACCTTCTTGATTAGAATTCATTTTGAAGAAATTTATGTGCAACAACCTCCAAGTTATGAAGTTGAAGGTAAAGAAGATAAATTTTACAGGTTGAAGAAAGCACTATATGGATTGAAGCAAGCACTTAGAGCTTGGTATAGCAGAATCGACAACTACATGATCAATAATGGATTTTGCAGAAGTAATATTGATCCTACCTTGTACACAAAGGTAAATGAGCATGGAAATATTTTGATTGTTTGCTTATATGGTGATGACATGATTTTTACAGGTGATATTGAGTTAGATGAATTTAAGAAAGCCACGATGAAAGAATTTGAGATGACGTATCTCGATCTTATGAAATATTTTCTTGGCATAGAAGTTGAGAAATCTGAAAAAGGAATTTTTATTTTCCAAAATAAATATGCTAGAGATTTGTTGAAAAGATTCAAGATGGAGAATTGCAAACTTGTCCCTACACCAGTTGCAATAGGTACAAAGTTAAGCAAGGACGGTTAAGGATCATATGTCAATCCATCTCTATTCAAAAGATTAGTTGGAAGCCTCATGTATCTTACAACTACATGACCGAATATTATGCAAGGAGTGAGTTTGATTTCCATATTTATGGAGACTCGAAAATACACACATTGGAGAGTAGGAAAAATAATTCTAAGATACATAAGAGGAACTAGAGATTGTGGCATAATGTATGCAAGTACAGAAAATAAGGATTTGTTTGGATATACACATAGTGATTTTGCAAGTAGTTTGGATGATAGGAAGAGCACTTCTGGTTATGTGTTCTGTCTTGGTTCAGGTGTGATAACATGGGCATCTAAGAATTATACTATTGTAACACTATCATCAAGAGAAGCAGAATATGTAGTAAAAACATCAACAACATGTCAAGCAATGTGGTTAAGAAGAGTATTTGATGGACTCAAGTAGAAACAACAAGGATCAACCACAATATATTGTTATAACACCTCAGCAATTACACTATCCTAGTGTGTTTCATCAAAAGAGAAAGAATATTGATATTAGATATCATTTTATTAGAGAACTTGTGAGCAATGGAGAAATTCACTTGAAGCCTTGTAAATCAAGTGATCAATTGACTGGTATATTTACTAAGCTATTAGCAAAATATGTGTTTGAGTTTCACAAAAGAAAATTGGGTTTTGTAAGCCTAGCTGAGACATCGACTAGTAGGCATGTTTGAGTTGTCATGAGTCATGTCTTAGTTTAGCGATCGTAATTAAGGGGGGGTGTTAAAACAAATTATTTACTCTCGTGTGAAGAAGTTGGATAAAATTAGAGAGTCAGTTAACTGAGTATTGAGTAAAGTCGAGTTAAGTCATAGTCGAATTTAGTGTGTGATTACATGTCAAGATATTTTAGGCGAGTCGCTTGTCGGAAAAGTATAAATACCCCTCATCAGGTTCATATAATCAATCAAATTTATGTGATCAATAAAAGAGACACAACTCGTATTATTGTGTGTGAATTTTGTGTTATTTTGTGGTTTTGCTCCTCTTCCTTTCCAAGTGTTATTGTGTGTGAATTTTGTATTATTTTGTGACTTTACTCCTCTTCCTTTTCAACCAATAACAATCATGTGTTGAATCTCATACCAACTATAACCCCTAAAGTTGTTGATCTCATCACCTCATTTTGTGCATAGGATCCAATTAAGAGGCGAACCCAATCGAAACACTTAAATTAAGAGAATCGATCTTAAAGCATCAAGTTTTAACTAAAAAATGTAAAAGAGAATTTGAGGCAAAACCTGAAGGGCAGAAATCAAAAGTGAAAACATTTTGTTATAAATCATAGGTCAAAACTTGCATGTTCAACCCCACTCCCCAAAAAACAAACCTAAGGAGTCACCTGGATCTCCAATAATATCAAAGGCAAGAAACGAAGACCCGTGGACAAGTACAATGACAACGATACGCTAGGTGACGAGGAAACACGGTACTTAATATGTTGGTAGATAAACACACGTGGTGTTTGTTGATAGTAACCTCTAGTATTTTTATTTTCCTCCACGCTGTTGTTTTTCAATCACGGCCGATGGCCGATGTGTGGTTTCTTCTAGGATCTTATTAACAAAATCTGCAGTGGCTAGCTTATTAGAAAACTGGTAAGAGAGCTCATCTTTATATTTTGTTTGAGTTTCTCCTTCATTTCTCCATCATTGCGTCAATCAAAGGCAACATCGAGAGACTCAAATTCACTCCATCAGCCATGTGAATGGATAGTCTACTGAATAAGTTTCTAATCCGTACCATTTGTTTCTGTTATCTTGTATCATAGCTTAGACTATCGATAGATGTTTATCATTGTTGTCTTGATAAAGCAATAAAGCTACGCTCAGTCTATTCACAAAAGCAAGAATCTACACTATAAAATGGAAATAAAATTATAGAGTCAGTCCATTTATAAAACGAAGCCCCCGCCGACTTCAATGTTCCATATTAATTTTGTATTTTATTCAAACTTGGATTGATTTTTATTTTACCATTTTTTTTGCTTCCAGCTCCATTTTATTTGTTTTCAAGTTTGTTTCTCGTATTGGTTCTTTCAAATTTCTTTTATTTTTTTTCATGTTTCATTCGTGTATTGGATCATTCAAAAAAATTGCCTGTTAATTAGGGCTGAATTGTATATTTCTGTAATGTTGCATCCTATTTTGATTTTTAGTTTTTATCTTTTCGGTTTCATATCCAAGATCATGGCACGGCTAAACTAAAACATTTTAAAATGAGGAGGTAATGGAAATTGATGCTAAATCGGCATTTGACATTAAACAAATTAAACAAGTAATATTATCCTTTTTCTCACATTTTTTTTCAAAATTGGGTGGTGCTAGTAAAAAAATCAGATATATGTGACAGCATTTGTTGTGATGATGTTGAATTATATTATTTTATTTAAATGGTCATGTTTATGAATCTTTCGATTACATCGAATATTTTTCATGATATTAATATTAATATTTCTGGATTCATAATTTAATAATTAGTTGTTGTTTCTAGTATTTGGATTTATGATTTATTTTGATAGGTTTATATGTTTGTGTGTTAAGAATTTACAATTGCCCAAAATGTAATGCAATCGATATAAAGGATATGCTAGCTAATTTAGGTATATGTATTCTTCTTTCCTATGCACATTTAAAATAAGAAAGATATGTTGCAATTTTGATTTTGTATTTCAAAATTACATAATTATTTATTATTATAATTGTTTACTCTTTCAGGTTAAAGAAGACCTTAAGTATCCAAATGTGACGGTCAATCCAATTAAATACAGTAACCAATACATTTTATGAGTTTATTATATTTTTAATGACACAAAATTTCAAAAACTAGTTGATTAGTACCATTTAATTTAAATTAAAACATGATGGTAACCCATTAGTAATCATGGGTTTAGTAACCATGGGTTTTAGTTTAGTTCAATTTTCTTTGTCCACTTTCTAATAATGGGTTTTTAGTCTAGTTCACAATGTAGTGAGGTAGGGTTTGCAAGACAATCATCCAAAATTAAAATGTTTAAAAATAGTTTATATTTTGGTAAATAACATATTTACCATCATTTATATAATTTAAGCAAGACTTTGCATAAAAAGAAAAAATGAAAAAAATGTATATAAATCTGAGTTACTTCCCACCATTACTATTATTTATGTAGGAGCAAAATTGTAAATGTATAGACATTTCAATTTATTAGTTCCTTCTAAAGCAAGACTATAGGATTTGATGCAAGTTATAATGTTTTATGTAATTTTTTCTAGAGCATAGTTTCTAACTTGAGTTGCAGGTACTAAGTTACCCAGCACTTGTTTTAAATGAATTGTTAATTTCACATTCAATACATTTATATATAATCAAAATTTAACCTTTTCCTCTTAGATGTTCCTCCCATGCTTTATTCATATGCTAGTTTATCAATTGACACAATCTCATGTTTTCCCATATTTTCCCTTACATGAACACATGCCACGATCTTTCTGAATTCAGAAGGTGAGGAGATAATTATACATCAGACAAATTTAAGTCCAAAATAGTTTACTAAAATTGGATTAAGATCATCATAGATGGTTGGTTAGATCCTTCGGATGACAAGATTGTGATTAAAAAGAAGGTAGGTTTAAATCTGAACAAAATATCAACCATTGATCTTGTAAAATGGTAGATATTGGATCTTTTGATTTTAATAAGGGCCTTTATTCATTGCACTACTATAAATCCTAAATATTTCTAAATCGTGGATGTGCCATGTTTGCAACCATTCGATTTCTTGGAATCAACATAACTAAACATCAATGTGTCTGAACATTTATTCATTATTAAAACCACTCAATCAGCTATAATTGAATCTATCGAATGCATTATATAAACATTTATCCACCGATCAATTATAAGGAAAAAAAGTTGATTCTCTTCTTATCATTAGATATTTGAGCCATGATAATCTTAAACAACATATGATAGGATTCTAGTGATAGAAAAAAAATTAATAATGGATATACATGTAATTTGTGTATTTAACAAAGACAAATTGTTAACCATTAAAGAAATATGAGAATTTGATGCATGTGCATAGATGGAGCACAAGAGTTGATGAAGACTGGATCGAGGCTTGCCAATGTGATGGTATGGTCACATGGTGATGTTGGAAAAAATTTAAATGTTTTGCAGGAAATGATAGACATTTAACATTAGGATGTGAATTTGTTTTTAGAATAATTTGGAGGAAATATTTCCTAATGTAAATGTAGTTTCATTTTCCTTATTCTTTGAGAAAGGGAAACAGATAATCTCTTGTGACTCTTGGTTGTCCCATGTTAGTTTCCTTTTTAAAGAGAAAGAGTGTTTGAGAAGAGGGGTGTGGAGAAGTGTAGTAGAAGAGGAGAACAAAAGCTCCAGTGCTAGGAGAAGAGGTAGACGTTAAGAGGCATGGGCTATTGGTTTTTGATCAATGAAAAACATGTTTATATGCCTATGTATTTTTAGCCTCTTTGTATGTATATTGTGTGAAAATTTCTAAATATTACTTTATGCAGAAACCCTACAGCTAGATCTAGTTATACTTCTCCTACTTAATCAAGTTATTACTGCTGAAAATTCAGATTAACATCGAAGTAAACACATAACAGACTTTCACCAATTCAGATATAAGCAAAAGATACATGCACAAAAATAAAGTGACACACAATATTTTCTAGACAACTGTCCCCGGAAAAATGCAATGCGGGAAAATCGGCCTTCTAGCTGCAAGAGGTTTTATGTTATTAAGTAGTTTCTGAATACAACAAATATGGGCACCTTACTGGTTAACCCGACAAAGAAAAATAGATATGCAACTAATTTACTATTCTAGAGACTAAAAACTTGACTGATCCACACCCTCAAATGGGATTTACAGGACTCAGCCACTTTCTGCCTCTAGAAACCTCGGCACTACCCTTGAAGTTGCATGCATCAGCTGTTATAGCATCATTTCTCACCTTGACATGATTTATGATTGCTTCATGGCTTTTGGGCACCCATTCCTACAGACTTGGACAAATTCACTTAAAAACAGTGTAAAATCCCCCATACGCGACTATGCCCGTGATTTTCCGTGTGTATACAAAGCAGTCCACGTACTTTGTCTAAGACGCTTAAGGTGAAAAGTAATGTGTGATTGCTTGAAATGCTCGTAAATTACTGGGAACCAGATCAAGATTGCTTCATAATTGATCAGATGCCACTACGCATAGAAGTGGAGGATAATATATTTCATCACCGGACTCTCCAGTGAGGGAGATCCATGGACTTACACTATAAAGCCCCTGGGAGGGTTAACCGTGGAAGACTATGTCCAAATATATTGCGTAGATAATTCCAAAAAGGTTGGAACACAGATTGCAATTAGAGATATCAGTGATTTGCACATGAAGATCCTCCTATTCACCATCGAGCAGAGTGGCGTGGATCCGCCTCACTACATCGTGCGCCCAGACGCAAATGAGCATAGTCGTAGAGTGCTTAGTTCATGTGTACGATTGGTGCATGCACTGCCATCGAATATGAAACAACAATCGACCTCCATTCGCCAAGCAAAGACAAAACACTTTGGCTATGGGACCATTTTGACAACATTCTTCTTGAGAGGATTCCATCTTTGAGACCCGCAGTGATCTCGATCATCCGCATGCTCTCAGACTCAAGAATTGCCCGCTGGGCATACATGATGAAGAGACCGGGGGCAGCGAAGTTACCCTCACCACATGGGACGCATGAGTTCTTCCTTTGGTGGGGAGAACAAATCATCTAAAGCGACTCACTATCCCCTATGCGGGGATGGACTTCCGAGGAGATCCGTATCTAGTACTTCCACCCGCCGCGCATGGGGAGCAACTTTGTAAGTTTTTGCAAAAATTTTGACTTATATAATTTTTTTTTGGATTTTTTTCAAATATGTATGAAAAAATGAAAAACAAACATGTTTTTGATTGGATTCATAATGACCGACAATTAAAAATGACTGCATGTTTCATGTTGGACCAGCTAGACCCGAGGGTCTCCCGCGCCACAAGCGTCGCAGTGGGCGCAGGCGAGAGTGTGGACTCGGCACAGTGACACTCTGTGCCGTGCAGAAACTTGGAGGGATTAACCCGCCAAATCCCTATGGTCGCGGTGGGAGGACTTGCTCCGAGGCCGTCCGCAGACGACGGTAGTAGGAGTACCACGAGACTCGGGTTAGATTATTCTCACGTGTGGCCACCGCAGCTACGTTCTATAGAACACTATCACGGGATCAGGACCTCATGAATAGATAGATTTTATATATTAGATGACTGTGATATTCTTTTTTGAGATCGAACATGATGGGGCATAAGCCCAAGTTTTGTACGGCATTTATGGATCCAAATTTTGTAAAGTTTTTGAAACACTCGATGATATATATACAACAGATATTTGATGTGATGTGATAAATGTATCGTATGTATGATGTTTTTGATGATTAAAATTTTATTGTATTGAATGATTAATGTGCCAATCCAAGGCTTGATTAACTAATGAGTCAGCAAACCAATTGTCAAAATTAGAATCATGAATGAATGTTAAAAAAATGAAATGACCTTTGTAATAAACGTACCCTCAAGAACAATCGTAATAAAAATGGATCTCGTACATCCTGAGTAAGTGTTGTTCAACTCGCGACACCACCAAATGAGTCCAAGAAAACTACCAACGAATCAACACCCAAAGATATTGCCTCCGAGAGTAGATGAATGACTCATAGCAGTATTCTCGTCACATTATTGGAAGCAAGGACCACTGCATCGTCTCTGATACTAACATCGACCGGATGGATAATGAAGCACCCAAGCCGCGGAAGCTAAGTTCCGGTGTGTCTACTAGCACCATCGCATGAAACCAAAATGACTCATGACATCCAAGACAACTCCCGCCAAAGCAGTATCAAAAACATCACCAACCCATCAAAAATCGAAATCAATCGTACATGTACAAAACAAAAAACTACTAATATATACAAAAGGCAAGATGCCAGTGCCAAAGCCCTAGGCATAATACTTCTTCAAATAGAGCCCATTTCGGGGCTCCTACAACTCGTTCCCTTCGAAGTCAACCAAGGTATACGCTCCTTTCTTAAGGACTTTCTTAACGATATAGCTATACCACATCGACTTAAACTTTCCCTCGCCCCCAAGGCATCTTTTTCTTTGGGCATAGACCAAAACAAGGTCACCTTTTGGAAAAGACCCCTAGGCTTAATCGCCTTATCGCATCGAACTTTGACTCTGCTTTTTATGTGCTTCATTCATCGTGGCGGGATCCTCGACGCCGCTTTCATCGAGATGCTCCAGTATGAAGAAGCCGCTCCGCCGTACTAGAAGTGTCGTGAAGAAGCTCAACAACTAATTTTAAAGGGAAGGAATCTCGCACTCAATGGGAAATACCTGATTCCACCCTCATGGACCAACTCGAAACGAGTAAAGCCACTAGCAGAACTTAATCGACGTCCCGTATGCCCAAAGTGCAGATATAGCATAATATGCCACTGGATCTATGTTTATCAATGGTCCTTTGAAGAATTGTCTTCAAGGATTTATTCACGGCTTCCACCGCCCATTGGCTCCCGAGGATAATATGGAGATGAATGGGCTTCCCGCCGGAAACCCAATTTGAGAGCCAACTCAGCCCATCATACTATTCTCCCGAAAAGTGACTCGCTATGGTCAAGTTGACAATCTCTAGGTATACCGAAATGAGCAATAACTTGCGTTGAAGAAGAAAAGAGCCGGCAGCCTCACCATCATTCCCAAAAGTAGGCATAGCTCTCACCCACTTTGTAAAGTAGTCGATCACATAATAATGTACTTCAGTGACCTTTGCCGAAGGCTGGTTACAAAGTAGTAAAATCAATACCCCACTTTGTAAAGGGTCCGACAAGAATGACCTGAAAAAAGCTGAGCCGGGATGAGCGCGCATTTTTCGAGTATAAACCCCGACAAAGGATGACACTTTTTGACCGATTCAATACAATCTTTGAAAATCGAGGGCCAAAAGTATCCAGCACGCAAAATATTTTGGGCTGTAGCAAGCCCAGATAAATGACCCCCACAAGCTCCACCGTGAGAATCATTGAGCACAGCCTCAGCTTCTTCGAAAGTTAAGCAGCGTCTTAGGATTGAATCAACCCCTCGACGGTACAAAGTATCACCAATAATCAGATAATTCTTGGCTAAGTGACGCAGCTTACGACGCTCATCTTTCGAAAAAGAAGAGGGAAACTTCGCAGTCTGGAGATACACAATGATATCCCCATACCAAGGATCTTGTGGAGAGATTAGAAACAAGTGTTCGTCCGGAAAGGACTCATCATATATCATCTCCTCTCCACAAGGCAACTCGGAGATCAATTCCGCAAAGACTAATGACTTCTTGGATTTGGCAGACATGAACTCGAGATCAAATTCCTGTAAAATCACAATCCATCTATTATATTTGCCCCCAATCACTCGCCTGCTGAGGACAAACTGAAATGGATTGGCAGCTGCCAAGACATAAGTTTTGCGAAGAATAATATAATGCCGGAGTCGCTGTACAGCATGAACTGCTGCTAAGGCTAATTTTTCTATCGGGGTGTATCGCAGTTCAGGTCCTACCAGTCCTCGACTAAGGTAGTAAATAACATGCTCAGCCAGAGCATCATCCTCCCGAACCAGAACCATACCAATGGTAGATTCTGCTGTAGCCAGATACAAAAGAAAATCTCTGCTATAATCGGGTGGACTCAGTAAAGGAGCAGAGGTCAATGCCTTTTTCAAGGCATCGAACGAGCATTGAGCGTAGTCGTCCCAAAGAAAAGGAACTCCTTTCTTCAACAATCTCATATATCCCTTTGTAATCTCAGCATAGTTGACGATAAACCTCCGAAGAAAATTAGACTTCCCTTGGAGACTTTGAAGCTGACGAATTGAAGACGGGGGAGGCAACCAAAGTATTGCCTCAACCTTGAAGGGATCTACCCTTATCCCTTCCCTAGACACAATAAATCCCAACAGCCGACTGGATGTAACCGCGAAAATGCACTTGTTCGGATTCAATCGAATTTTATAAAAACAACATCTTTCAAATATTTGCCGGAGGTGACCTGGATGATCTATCCTCTTTCGAGAATGAGCAGCTAAATCATCTAAGTATGCTTCGATAATTTTCTTGATGTCGTGGAAGGCGTAAGACATGGCCCGCTGAAAGGTAGCTCCAGCATTTTTAAGACCAAAAGGCATTTTCTTATATGCAAACGTACCCCAGGGAAAAATAAATGCGGTCTTATGTTGATCTTCTGGACGGATAGTAATTTGATTGTAACCAGAGAAACCGTCCATGAAGGAGAAAATCTCGTTACCGGCACACTCGTCAATAATCTGATCGATGAAAGGTGTGGGGTAATTATCTTTAGGACACGCCTTATTCAGGTCTCTGAAATTGATGCACACTCGAATCGTTCCTTGCTTTTTATCTACCGGAACGGGGTTTGAAACCCATTCAGTCAGAGGAACTGGGAAAATGAATCCCGCCTTAAGCAACTTTTCAACTTCAGCTTTGATAGCTGCTGCCTTCCTAGGATTAACCGGACGAAGTTTTTGCCTAACCGGCTTAGCGTTTTCATACGTCTTGATCTCATGCTGGACGATAGATGGGTCTATGCCAGGCATTTCCTCATAAGACCAAGCAAAAACATCCCTATACTCTTTGAAGAGCTCGGTATAGATTTGAATCTCTTCACGGGAACATTCAGCTCCAATGAAGACATTCTCGATAATGTTGGGATCCTTGGAAATGTTCACCGGGATAGTAGGAGAGATCACAACCATGTTCCCTTCAGCATATACCTGTGTTGGTGCCAAAGGGCTCAAGACTGGGTGAACAGGACCAGGAGACTGAGGACTTGGAAAACTTGTTTCGACTTCGCTCAAGTCAGGTAGGAAGTAAGACCGATGATGCAAATCATCCCACGGTCTATCTACACCTGTCATCGCTTCCAGGATGGCCTCTTCAGATGGAAGAGTGGTATCTAGACAATCCTGGGCAGAAGAAGAAGTAAGCGTCCAAGTCGGAGCCACATCACCATCCAACTCTTCCGGTGAAAGAGGAGCTGGATCAGACTCTGCAGTGTCAACAATAGACTGATATGCAATCTCAGCTGCAGAAATCGGAAATGCCATACCACCCACTTGACCTTCCTCCAATGTGGCTGTTGGGGAAGGTAAGGTCCAAGGGTCCGAAAAATAATGAGTTCGAAATAACTCTCTTCGAAGGGGAGCCTTGGAGGATGAAATAGCATTAATAGACACCTTAGGAGGAGGAAGATCGAAAGAACCCATCAGGGAAGAATACATTCCAACTCCTAGATTCTCAACATGCGCCTTAGTATTATCCAACTTAGGAACAGATGAGTCAGAAGGCGCATTCAGGTCTACCTGAGGACAGTCCAGTTGATCCACTGTAACGATCCTCCCTTCGTGGGGGAAACATACAATTCGAAATAATGAGGATGCAATGGCATCCATCTCATATATCCAGTTCCTCCCCAACAGAAGGTTGTAGTCTAAGGCTGCATCTACTACCTCAACTTCTATGTTAACGGTTTTGCCCCCAACACAGATGGGCAAAGCCGGGACAATACCATGGGGTCTGTGAGAATGACCATCAAATGCAGTAAGAACAGTGCTAGATGGAACAGCTTTGGGAGATCCAAGTGTCTTCCAACATGCGAGAGACATCACGCAAGTAGAAGCACCCTCATCAACAACCGTTCGAAAGATATTGGTCTTTCGATACGACGATCTAATGTGAAATGCCATGTGATGTAGTCATATCAAAAGTGATCAGAAGAGAATTTTTCGGATCAACAGCCCCAATGGCAGTGAGCAAAGCACTGCGCTGAGCCGGACAAGACTGGAGTACCTCTAAAGCTGACATAGCACATGGAATTTGCGCTAGATCTTCTACAATCGAGTAGTTCTGGGCAGCCCTCGCGTTCAGATTAATCGTTGACCGCTTAGAAGATGCTTTTGGCATCCGAGGCATAGACTCAACAGTTGGCTTCGTAATGTGAAGCGGCTCAGTAGCATCAGGAACTTCCTTAGCTTTCGAAGATTCCTCTCTGCCATAATCACGGGATCTCGTAGCGATATCCGCGTGAGCACTCATCATAAAAATGTTCGATGGAATTTCCCCTTCCTGGGTGCCCCCAGAGGAAGCCCCAGGATTTTGGTTCGCGCCAACAAATAATTGCTGCCCTTGGGGAAAAGGGTTTGTTAACACAGCCTGGGAACTAGAAGAACCTGCTGGGATAACAGGCGCTGAGCATCCTAAATTTTAGGGCAAAGGTGTGTGAGATGGTCTCCAGTACAAAGCTTGCACGGAAACTTCACTTTCTTTTTCTCCTTTTGACCCTCACCAACACGCTTGTTGGTTTTATTTGCATTTCCCTTCCCGTTCTTGCCCTTCTTCTTGTTATTTCGTCCCTTCTTCTTCCCATCGGATTGTTGATTTCCTTTGGGATCAGAAGCTTGGACAGCATTAATGGACAAAGACTGGGAAGGTGATGAATCAGCAGGCACATCCTGACCAGAAGGAGCAGATTGTAAAGACAACTGCTGCAGTTGATTAAGCAGGCTGGCTGCACTACTACTGACCGATCCGACAAGTCCGTCACCATGCGGACCAGGTTTAGGTTTCGACAAATCCAATTTGGAGCGAGGAGCATTGGGCAAGTACTTATAAAGTACCCCAGACTGAGAATAGATCAATTCTAACTGCTGGGCCCTAAAAATGGCCTGCTCCTCAGAAAATACCCCACTTAGGGATACATCCTTTGAAATATCTGACTGCAGTGATTTCAAAAACCACTCGAGAAGGAACTCACCTGGAATATGGGCTTTGATAAGCCTCTTCCTTCTCCTCCATTCCTGAATGTGATCAGAAATGTGAGTTGCCTCATCCTGCTTAAAATTAGCCAGGAGTTCGATCCCAGCCTCATATCTGACAAGCAACTAAAAATGGTTTAGAAATGTGACATCCAGTTCTCCAAATGTGGCGAAAATTCCCCCAGTGAGCTCGATATACCATTTGGCAGCATTCCCAGTTAGGGTGCGTTGAAATAATCTCAACCTAATCGAGTCATCGATCAGGGAGTTCGGAGAGCACCATAAGTGGAAAGTGGTAATGTGGTCCACCGGGTCCTCTCCACTCTTGCCTTCAAACTTAGGAATGTCTGAAGGAAGTTTGGTTGGGACCGGAGGCCACCCCGGACTATAACGGATCGGGTCATTAGTCAACTTCGACAAATCTGGCAAGTTTAACATTGCCAGAAACGGTAAGCGAGGCGGAGCCTGAGAATTCCATCCTTGAGGGGATGGATTCCCAACATTCTGAAAAGAATAGCCTGGATTTGATGAGGCACCAGGCTGCCAGAAAGGACTCGTATAAAACGGAGAAGAACCTCCTCCCCACGCCGAGTTACCAAAGCCCAGACCAGTTCCCCCCGCTGAAGTATTGATTGAAGAGGAGAGCCCCTGATAGGGGTTCCAAGCATTAGACAGAGGAGAAAAGGACTGATAAGCACTCGATGAAGGGAAAGAAGCATTCCCTTGATGACCTGCGTAAAACTGATTCCCTGCCCCCGCTGTAGTAAAGACAGGATTCCATCCCGTAAAAGTAGTCGAACTTTGCCCCCTAGACCAAGGGTTGAAACTCTGGGTCTGGGACGTAAATGGAAATGACCCTAAAGAAGGATTGGAACTGGGAATATGCCCAGTCCCAAAGGGGAAACCCTGAAACGAAGCTGATCCACTAGCCATGTTAGACATGGGCATAGATCCAGCTGAAGCAGCAGAAAAGGTAAAAGAGGGACTTCCACTAATGGACATCCTCAGGCTGGAAGGACGGAATGAAGCGTGTGCCCAGGTGAACCAGGCAGACACGGTAGCCCAAAATGATGAAGATGAAGCAATGTGCCCCACCTTAGAACGGAAACGGGGAGTCCCCGAATGCAACGGCCTCCACGGTAGAAGCCCCCGTTCCCGGTCGTGGCCATCGAAAGATAAGAATGTCTACGGAAGATCCCGTATTCTCAGACTCACGATTACGATGTACTGAATAATAAACGGATGATCACCCCGGGAGAAGAGATGGACACAGCAAGCGGGGAGGCTCAGGTACGTCTTCAATTTGAAAATCTCCTTCCTGAGGAAACAAAACTCGCGAGGTGAGCGGAATGCTCCTCTCGGGACCGACACGAGAATCAGCTATGAAACCTTCAGACCTTGGTGGAGGATCTCTCTCCATAGCGTCAGACTCCACAGGGTGGTAACCACCTGCTAAATCACTCCTATGCCTTCTCGAAGAAGGCTCTGCACTCTCGGGAGATAACCCCCAGATTCTCCTCGAACGTCGAGGCGCTTGATCAGCCACTTTTATAGATTTATTATATTAGACTCAAAAAAGTGAAAAGCTAGGCAATCTAGGAGCAAAAGAGCACTCACTAAAATAAAAATCCCTGAGATACAGCATGCAAACAACCTCCGAGTATTTCCGCTCCGGGTGATGAGGACCGGACACCAAAATACAAGCAAGCGAAGTATAGGACCTCCCGAAAGCAGTCTGGGATGATTAGGGCCCAGAACAACTAGCGAAGGTATCAGAAACAGTTACGCCGACCTCCAAACGATAGCCTTTGCCGGCTCAAGCACCCAAGCTTCGCAAGGGCACCCCCCAGAAGTGCTGCTAAAAGTGATGCGACGTCTGCCTCAGGTACCACGGGTATTCCCCCCCGCAGTCACCTGTGTGGAACCTAGGAGTGGAAACTATGGACACCAATCCGTATCAGAAGCTGGGCAGAATGGTCTTGAGGTCAGATTCAGCCAATCAGAGAGGGGGTATCCCTCTTCTCAGCCTTCACTTCCCCTCGTGCTTGAATCTCGGATGAGAGCTTTCCCAGTCCACCTCACGGAGTTGGATTTCGCTCAATTAATCAACTTCTATGTTTGTTTGAGCGGCCTTGGAGAGTTAACTCTCCACTCACCTATTCCAAGGCCCTACAACCTAGCTAGTTGGTGATTGACACATAGTAAAACTTGCTAGTTGATTTTAGATTAAATCGCTTATTTTAAGGGCTGTTGTATTAAGTCACAAGGATATGGAGATGAAACCAATGGTGTTTTGACGCAAAAGAAATTAATAAAACTTAACTACATGCACATGCAGTTCTTTGTCTTTCGATGAAAAGTAATCTCTATGCAGGTTCTACGAGACTAAAAAATTGTATTTTTCTTTTCGAATTGCAAACTCACACTCACAAAAACTAAGAAGCTAACTAAATGATTCAATGCACCTAATGCAAATCACTACAAGCATGTAAATCCTAAGATGCAAAAAATCTCTTAAAACAAAGTGAAATTTCCCAAAAAGCTCCTTCAGTTTTAACTCATATTTTGTTGTCCAGAAAGCTAATTCTTGAAATCAAGAACTCTTAAAATAAGGACACCAAAAACACTTAACAACAAGAAGAAGAAATCAAGTGACAACTCCTCCTCAAAATCAAGCCAAAAACTAGAAGCAAGAAACCTCACAAAAGCTCCAAAAGATATGGAAAAACGAAAATGAAAATGCAACAACAAAAACAAAAACATGACAAAATGTTTTTTGAGTTTTTGAAATGCAAAAACAAAAAGAAAAACAAATGTTTTTTGAGCTTTTTAGTTTTATAAAGAGAGAGCTCGAAAAGACCAAGCACAACTATCAAAATCCAAACCAAAACGAGACCGAATTTCAAGCACAAACTTCAACAATGCTCCCAAACCTTATAAAGCTAACAGTAGCAAGATCAATAAGAGCAACGGAAGACCAAAAACTCAGCCACTCATCCTAGACAAATAGTGCAAACTTCGTTGCAAACAAAGACTCCAAAGAAGCAAGAAAAGTTCTTCGAAAATTGCAACAAAACCCTAGCCTATGGAACTCACGAAAACCAATCAGAAACGAAGCAAAAATCGCAATGCAAAGCACAACACAAAGATAGGAGCGAGTCAGTGAGCAGAAGCTCTCTGTTCTGATAAAGCAGAACATCCAAGAATGCTCAGAAAGCAATCTTGGAACTCAATCCAGAAGTGCCAGCACCAAAAACAAAATTTTTTCCAAAAGACTAGTTTCCACTCAAACGAAAGAGAGAAAAGACATGAAACCACTTCCTTCACACTCCAGTAAGTACAGAGACTCTGTAGAAACAGGTCTCCACAGCCAGAAAGGACCAAAAAGTCAAGAATCCCAAAAATTCAAAATTAGCCTAGGTATACGCGACCTAGCAGTTATGCAACCAGCGTGTATACGCGTCTGTGCTAAGGGAAACTCACGTATACGCGGGTCCCTTTAGACCAACTCGCGTGTATACGCGACTGTGTGCAGAAAAAAGAGCGTATACAAAGGAAAATAATGAAAAGAAAAGAAAAGGACAAGCCTGGAAAAGATACCAGGACTTCAGACTGACTGCAAGAAAGCAAACTGGACTGTAAATGAAAGATAAAACTGCTGGCAACCTACCAAACAGCTAAAACAACCCAACAGGAGAATCACAAGAATGTGATCCCCAGTGGAGTCGCCAGTTCTGTTTCGGGGAAATATCACCCTAGAGGTTGGTTGGGATACAACCTCCACAGAGCAGGGGCATGCTACTTAACAGAGACTCACACAACCATGCACTTTCAGAAAAACTAAATAGAGTAGAATGAGAGAGTTACCCGTAGGTCCTACGGTTGAAGTAGATCCACGTGGGGTCCAAACCCCCTGCAACCGTCCTTCCTTCTTAACCTGAAATACAAGAAGAAACCAGCACAAAGGACAAGTTGTACAACATATATCTACTCTAAATGTCAGTGAGATTCATATAAAACATTAAATAAATCATAATGAATGCTTGTATAACAAATATTCTCATACATAAAAGCATACACTAACACGTTTATTTTGGGAATAGCATGGTACTTTTGTATTATAAATAGCATGTACAAAAGTAACACGTGGAGAGATCACCTGATCCTTCCAAGGCCTTCGCAGACCGTCGTCCGGATCCGTCCAGCCCTTGCCTCGCTAAGACTCCTTCCAAACTAGTGCATACGAGATAACATATAAAGGGATGTGTATCTCAAGGAAACAAGGGTTTCCTACAATGAACTGGGAAAGTGCAGGAGGCACGGGGAATCAGACTTGGATAGGGAATACCAACAGAGTATAATATTAATAATTCTCTCTCCCCCTTAGGCCATACACATGAGGGCTTTTTATAGTCCCTCCAAGTAGTTTCAGCAGTTGGAAACAGTTGGCCATGGGCTGGGGTGGTTGAACTACCTGAGTAACCATCGACCTAGCGCGAAATTAGGGATTTTTTATATATATTTTTAATCATTTTAATTGCATACGCGGAAAAGTCTAGCTGAACTCGCGTATACACGCGTAAAAACACGGGCATAGTCGCGTATGAGGGATTTTACACTGTTTTTAAGTGAATTTGTCCAAGTCTGTAGGAATGGGTGCCCAAAAAGCCATAGAGAAATCATGAATCATGTCAAGGTGAGAAATGATGCTATAACAGATGCCCCCTAATATATGAGGTCAGAAGGGGTACATGATGGCCGAAATGTATTATGCACATAGAAAGAACTTCGCAAGAACAAGAGAGGACTTCACCAGATTTCAGCCTGCCAAAAACCAATGAAAAGAAATCAGAGAGTCAACACATGCTGAGGCGGGCATACCCATGCTCAGTCAAAAATACATCATATATATAGAAAGTACTGAATAGATCCAACATGTATACAAGTATAACTGAACTGAAAGTACATAATGAATCATCTGAGCAGGGCCCGGAAATAAGTCTGAATCAATGTCCAAGTATCACATATAGAAAGCTGATCAAAAGATGGTGCAACTGGATGTCTGATCAAATAAGTAACTGAATCTCCAAGTACCGGATCATAAGAGGTGGATCAAACGGTACAATCACGCAACTTGGGGACCAACATATAAGATGCTGTTGTGCTGAACTGCAACATATAAGGGTGGACGGCATCACTGGCAGATACTGAAAGGACTGTCAAAAGTGAACCGAAACATGCTGATGCAACCCGAGGTCTTCACTGATCACTATGGCACAATTCTACACAATGGGAATAAATGAGCTGAAGTCGACCATGTGAGAAATCGTTGGATTACCGGTCAATGATGTATACCGTTAACCAACGCGAGACAACCCACCAATAATGAAAATGAGTGTCAAGGTGCCCCAGTACAATCTAACAAGTGCGAATGAATGAGTTGAAGTCGAACACTTGAAAGAATCTACCAATCGGGAGGCAATGATGAATCCCCACTGTCGATAGCGAAGAGTCTGCCACTGATGACTGCAAACCCTAAGGTACTGACAAAAAGACTCTAGACCTTATTCCCAGAGCAATGAGTTGGAGTCGATGGGAAAATATCTGCTGGAAGGAAGGCATTAAGGCATCCCACATCAGTCCAGCGCGAGTGTAACCCGCAGGCCAAGATTTGGAAGGAATCGGACGAAGTAGAGTGATGGAACCAAAACCGAAGTACGTTTCCGACGTGCACAAGATGAAGCTAGCGCACGGAAAGCCCTCACACGGACCCGGCCAATAATGAAAGGCGGCACGGGCGAAAAAACTTGGAAGATAGAGTCAAGTAAATCCGAGTGCGCACGAATCCCAAGTGTGATAATGTGCACTGACGTCGAACACAGGGGAAACCACTCAGTCAAAGACACATGATGATGATCAAATGCTGAGCACGAGGTCAGCTATCAATGATGGAAATAGGCCCAAGGTGCAGCTCTAGGTTTGCTCTCAGAGCAATGTGTCGTAGTCGATAAGAGACAAACCCGCCGGCAAGAAGTCAATGGGGACCTTCTCAAACCAGCACGAGCGGAAGACCAAAACATCTGATGTGATAGAACATGATACTGACAAGACCGGGAAGGCCGACTGAATAATGAGTCAAGAGACACCGCAGAATGGCCGACTCAGGATAGACTTCCCTTGAACAAAAGCACGACTCTGTGATGACCATGGCAGCAAAAAGTGACACTGTATAAGTCTGTTATGCAGGAGGCACAACAAACTCTCCATATGATTGGAAGAGATAACCAACCGGGGGAGAACTGACAAGTGAAACATGGTAAAGGCTGAACCTAGGTCAAAACTAGAACCATCCCAAATGAATGAAATATATATAAGTATATGTGCTTTGTTCAAGGGCGACAAACTGACTCTGTACTGCCATCAAAATAACGAAGATACATCCCGTTCCCGCTCTTTTTGTTATATTTGATTTTTTGTCTTTTTCATAATAAGCCTGAAAAAGAATAAAAGAATGCTATGGTACAATGGATAGAACGAGTATCAAGAAAGCAGATGCACTAGTTCCGGGGTTTGGAACAATCCTATGCTCAATGCAAGGTGGCGAAAACTGGTCAGTGATACTCAGAGGGGCGTTCCATCCATGGGTACAAAGGTGTCAAGTCGTGATAGCTAAATGCATGCAATGGTTAACTTGTACAGAAAGTCAAGGTCAAAAGTTGGCTTAAACATCGAGTCCAAATGAAGCCGGCTAAAGGCCAGGATAAACAAGTAGCCAATATGCAATGCAGTAATACAACTTAAACGACACTAGGGAGCCTCTAGGGTATAAGCCAGAAAAATGATAAGTGATGAAGGAGAAGAATGAAGCTTCAACACAGAAGACATGGCGGGACTAAAGAGGACTCCCGAGCCTACATAAAAAGCAGCATGGGCAACAAGTGATAGCGAGGAACTAACTAGGAAGCCCATGTAAAGGAAAGCTCTACCATCAAGTCATGATTTAAAAATCGGCGAGTGAAATGGGTATAATACTCATGACCTGATGGGATCGACCCTAAGGCAAGTGATCAGTATGGAGGCTAGAATGCAAGATGCAATGGAAAGTGATTCCCTAACCTATATGCCAGTGAAGATCATATACCTGCCGTGAAGAGTCGGAAATCATGGATCAAAAACTGGGAAAAATCTCAAAATCGTCAAAATGTACCTGAAAACATACCAAACTGGGCACTTCCAAGCAATCGAGTTATACAGCATAAGATAGATCGAAAAAATAAGCATAAGGAATTTTGCGAAAATTTTCAATTTTTTAGCCATAAATAGACAAATTACCTCTCATTTGGTTCATTATTACATAGCTGATTTGGAAAAAGTGCTCTGGAGCTAAAAACTTCTTTCAGCAAATCAGGAACAACCGACCGTCGAAACTCAACGAAACTTCAGGTAGGCTCCTTAATCATCCTGTTTATTCATTTTGTCCGTTTGGAAATTAAAATTAAGTGATTTTTTGCTTTAAAACCCTTGCTAAAAATTGCGTATCTGCGCATACGCGGGTTTAATGAAGGCAAGTCGCGTATACACGCGACTGTGCACAGGGAAAGTCGCGTATGCGCAGGTCCGAAACTTAAAAAGCGTTTGTAATGCAAATTTTGATGAAATTTCTCAGGATGACCATTTCATGGAGGGAACGTGAGCACAACGCAATAGACCAAGAGGTCATGCAGGATCGCGCAGCACAAAATATCCTCCGAAACTGCGGATTGTTCAAATTATTTAAAATGCCCAATATGAAAAGCAATGTGCGATTGCTAGAAATGCTCGTAAATTACTGGGAACCAGATCAGGATTGCTTCATAATTGATCAGATGCCACTACGCATAGAAGTTGAGGATATATATTTCATCACTGGACTCTCCAGGAGGGGAGAACCAGTAGACTTGCACGGAAAGCCCCTGGGAGGGTTGACCGTGGAAGATTATGTCCACCTATATTGCGTAGATAATTCCAAAAAGGTTGGAACACAGATTGCAATTAGAGATATCAGGGATTTGCACATGAAAATCCTCCTGTTCACCATCGACAGAGTGGCAGGATTTGCCTCACTACATCAGGTGTCCATGACGCAAATGAGCATCGCAGTAGAGTGTTTAGTTCATGTGTACGATTGGTGCACAGCCCTGCTACTGAACATGAAACAACAGCTGACCTCCATTCTCCAAGCAAAGACAAAACACTTTGGATATGGGACCATTTTGACAACATTCTTCTTTGAGAGGATTCCAGCTTTGAGACCCAGAGTCATCTCGACTATCAGCAGCCCGCGGGACCCAAGAATCGCCCGTTGGGCAGACATGATGAAGAGACTGGGGGGCAGCGAAGTACCCCGAACCACATGGGATGATGAGTTCTTCCTGTGGTGGGGAGAACAGATCATCGCAGTGGACGACTATCCCTATGCCGGGATGGATTTCCGAGGAGATCTAGATCTAGTACTTCCACCTGGCACAACATGGGGAGCAGTCGGTAAGTTTTGCAAAATTTTTTGACTTATATGATTTTTTTTGGATTTTTTCAAATATGTATGAAAAATGAAAAACACACATGTTTTTGATTGGATTCATAATGACTAACAATTAAAAATGATCATGTTTCAGATGTTGGACCAGTTCGACCTGAGGGTCTCCCACGCCATAAGCGTCGCAGGGGCGAGGCAGAGACAGTGGATTCTGACAGGACTCTCCAGGCCGTGCAGAGAAACTTGGAGGGATTAACCCGCCAAATCCCTATGGCTGCCATGGAGGACTTGCCGGAAGCCATCCAGAGACGGGTGGTAGGAGTACCACGAGACTGGGTTAGATTATTCCGCCGTGTGGCCACTGCAGTTACGTTCTATAGGAACACGACTTCTGGGCAGGGACCTCAGGAGTAGACAGATATTATATATTAGATGACTGTATATTCTTTTTTGAGACTGAACATGATGGGGCATAAGCCCAAGTTTTGTACGAGATTATGGATCAAATTTTGTAAAGTTTTTGACACTCCGATGATATATATACAGCGATATTTGATGTGATGTGATAAATGTATCAAATGTATGATGTTTTTTATAATTAAAAATTTATTGTATTGAATGATTAATATGCCAATCCAATGCTTGATTAGCTAATGAGTCAGCAAACCAATTGTCAGCTCGAGGAATATGAATGAATGTTAAAAATTGAAATGACCTTTGTAACAAACGTACCCTAAAAAACAATCGTAATAAAAATGGATCTCGTACCCGATAAGTGTTGTTCAACTGCGACACCACCAGCTGAGAGTCCAAGAAAACTACCAACGAATCAACACCCAAATATATTGCCTCCGAGAGTAGATGAACGACTGCAGTGTATTCTGCTACATTATTGGAAGCAGGACCAATGCAGACCCCTCTTGATACCAACAGCTGACCGGAAGGATAATGAAGCACCCAAGCCGCGGAAGCTAAGTTCTGGGTGTGTCTACTAGCACCATCGGCGAAACCAAAATGACTCATAACATCCAACACAACCTGCCAAAGCAGATCAAAAACATCACCATCTCATCAAAAATCGAAAATCAATCAAATATGTACAAAGAAAAAACTACAAATATATACAAAAGCAAGATGCCAGGCCGAAGCCTAGGCATAATACTTCTTCAAATAGAGCCCGTTGCGGGGCTCCGACAACTCGTTCCCTTCGAAGTCAACCAAGGTATAAGCTCCTTTCTTAAGGACTTTTTTGACGATATAGGGGCCATACCACATCGATTTAAACTTTCCTGCCCCCAAGGCATCTTTTTCTTGGGCGTAGACCAAAACAAGGTCACCTTCGGAAAAGACCCTAGGCTTAACCGCCTTATCGTACTGAATCTTTACTCGGTTTTTGTGTGCTTCATTCATCGTGGCAGCATCCCGACGCTGCTCATCGAGATGTTCCAGATGAAGAAGCCGCTCTGCCAGACTAGAAGTGTCAGGAAGAAGCTCAACAACTAATTTAAGGGAAGGAATCTCGCATTCAATGGGAAATACGGATTCCACCCCGTGGACTAACTGAAACGGAGTAAAGCCAGTTGCAGTTTTCACTGACGTCCTGTATGCCCAAAGTGCGGGATATAGCATAATATGCCAGTTGGATCTATGTTTATCAATTGTCCTTTGAAGAATTGTCTTCAAGGATTTATTCACGGCTTCCACTTGCCCATTGGCCCGAGGATAATATGGAGATGAATGCTCTTGCACATCGATTTAAACTTTCCTGCCCCCAAGGCGTCTTTTTCTTGGGCATAGACCAAAACAAGGTCACCTTCGGAAAAGACCCTAGGCTTAACCGCCTTATCGTACTGAACTTTGACTCGGTTTTTATGCGCTTCATTCATCGTGGCGGCATCCCGACGCTGCTCATCGAGATGTTCCAGATGAAGAAGCCGCTCCGCCAGACTAGAAGTGTCAGGAAGAAGCTCAACAGCTAATTTAAGGGAAGGAATCTCGCACTCAATGGGAAATACGGATTCCACCCCGTGGACTAACTGAAACGGAGTAAAGCCAGTTGCAGTTTTAACTGACGTCCTGTATGCCCAGAGTGTAGGATATAGCATAATGTGCCAGTTGGATCTATGTTTATCAATTGTCCGTTGAAGAATTGTCTTCAAGGATTTATTCACGGCTTCCACTTGCCCATTGGCCCGAGGATAATATGGAGATGAATGCTCCTGCCGGAAACCCAATTTAAGAGCCAACTCAGCCATCATACTATTCTGAAAGTGACTGCCATGGTCAGTGACAATCTCTCTAGGTATACCGAAACGAGCGATAACTTGGTTGAAAAATAAAAGAGCTGCAGTCTCACCATCGTTCCCAAAAGTAGGCATAGCCTCGACCCACTTCGTAAAGTAGTCTACTGCTATGATAATGTACTTGTGACCTTTTGCCGAAGGCGGGTTACAAGTAGTATAATCCATACCCCACTTTGTAAAGGGGCCGACAGTAACGACTGGAAAAAGCGGAGCTGGATGAGCGCACATTTTTCGAGTATACACTTGACAAGGATGACACTTCTTGACCGATTCAATACAATCTTTGAAAATCGAGGGCCAGAAGTAGCCAGCACGCAAAATCTTCTGGGCTGTAGCAAGCCCTGATAAATGACCCCCACAAGCTCCACTGTGAGAATCATTGAGCACAACCTCAGCTTCTTCGAAAGTTAAGCAGCGTCTTAGGATTGAATCAACCCCTCGACGGTACAAAGCATCACCAATAATCAGATAATTCTTGGCCAAGTGACGCAGCTTACGACGCTCATCTTTCGAAAAAGAAGAGGGAAACTTCGCAGTCTGGAGATACACAATGATATCCCCATACCAAGGATCTTGTGGAGAGATAAGAAACAAGTGTTCGTCCGAAAAGGACTCATCATAGATCATCTCCTCTCCACAAGGAAACTCGGAGATCAATTCCGCAAAGACTAATGACTTCTTGGATTTGGCAGACATGAACTCGAGATCAAATTCTTGTAAAATTACAATCCATCTATTATATTTGCCCCCAATCACTCGCCTGCTGAGGACAAACTGAAATGGATTGGCAGCTGCCAAGACATAAGTTTTGTGAAGAATAATGTAATGCCGGAGTCGTTGCACAGCATGAACTGCTGCTAAGGCTAACTTTTCTATCGGGGTGTATCGCAGTTCAGGTCCTACCAGTCCTCGACTAAGGTAGTAAATAACATGCTCTACACGAGCATCATCCTCCTGAACCAGAACCATACCAATGGTAGATTCTGCTGTAGCCAGATACAAAAGAAAATCTCTGTTATAATCGGGTGGACTCAGTAAAGGAGCAGAGGTCAATGCCTTTTTCAAAGCATCGAACGAGCGTTGAGCGTAGTCGTCCCAAAGAAAAGGAACTCCTTTCTTCAATAGTCTCATATATCCCTTTGTAATCTCAGCATAGTTGACGATAAACCTCCGAAGAAAATTAGACTTCCCTTGGAGACTTTGAAGCTGACGGATTGAAGACAGGGGAGGCAACCGAAGTATTGCCTCAACCTTGAAGGGATCTACCCTTATCCCTTCCCTAGACACGATAAATCCCAACAGCCGATCGGATGTTACCGCGAAAACGCACTTGTTCGGATTCAAACGAATTTTATAAAAACGACATCTTTCAAATATTTGCCGGAGGTGACCTGGATGATCCATCCTCTTTCGAGAATGAGCAACTAGATCATCTAAGTATGCCTCAATAATTTTCTTGATGTCGTGGAAGGCGTAAGACATGGCCCGCTGAAAAGTAGCTCCAGCATTTTTCAGACCAAAAGGCATTTTCTTATATGCAAACGTACCCTAGGGACAAATAAATGCGGTCTTATGTTGATCTTCTGGACGGATAGTAATTTGATTATAACCAGAAAAACCGTCCATGAAGGAGAAAATCTCGTTACCGGCACACTCGTCAATAATCTGATCAATGAAAGGTGTGGGGTAATTGTCCTTAGGACACGCCTTATTCAGGTCTCTGAAATCGATGCACACTCGAATCGTTCCTTGCTTTTTATCTACCGGAACGGGGTTTGAAACCCATTCAGTCAGAGGAACTGGGAAAATGAATCCCGCCTTAAGCAGCTTTTCAACTTCAGCTTTGATAGTTGCTGCCTTCCTAGGATTAACCGGACGAAGTTTTTGCCTAACCGGCTTAGCGTTTTCATACGTCTTGATCTCATGCTGGACGATAGATGGGTCTATGCCAGGCATTTCCTCATAAGACCAAGCAAAAACATCCCTATACTCTTTGAAGAGCTCGGTATAGATTTGAACCTCTTCATGGGAACATTCAGCTCCAATGAAGACATTCTCGACAATGTTGGGATTCCTGGAGATGTTCACCAGGATAGTAGGAGAGATCACAGCCATGTTCCCTTCAGCATAAACCTGTGTTGGTGCTAAAGGGCTCAAGACTGGGTGAACAGGTCCAGGAGACTGAGGACTTGGAAAACTTGTTTCGACTTCGCTCAAGTCAGGTAGGAAGTAAGACCGATGATGCAAGTCATCCCACGGTCTATCTACACCTGTCATCGCTTCCAGGATGGCCTCTTCAGATGGAAGAGTGGTATCTAGACAATCCTGGGCAAAAGAAGAAGTAAGCGTCCAAGCCGGAGCCACATCACCATCCAACTCTTCCGGTGAAAGAGGAGCTGGATCAGATTCTGCAGTGTCAACAATAGACTGACATGCAATCTCAGCTGCAGAAATTGGGAATGCCATTCCACCCACTTGCCCTTCCTCCAATGTGGCAGTAGGGGAAGGTAAGGTCCAAGGGTCCGAAAAATAATGAGTTCGAAAGAACTCTCTTCGAAGGGGAGCCCTGGAGGATGAAATAGCATTAATATGCACAGTAGGAGGAGGAAGATCGAAAGTACCCATCAGGGAAGAATACATTCCAACTCCTAGATTCTCAACAGGCGCCTTAGTATTATCCAACTTAGGAACAGATGAGTCAGAAGATGCATTCAGGTCTACAGGAGGATAGTCCAGTTGATCCACTGTGACAATCCTCCCTTCGTGGGGGAAACATACAATTCGAAATAATGAGGATGCAATGGCATCCATCTCATAAATCCAGTTCCTCCCCAACAGAAGGTTGTAGTCCAAGGCCGCATCCACTACCTCAACCTCTATATTGACGATTTTGCCCCCAACACAGATGGGCAAAGCCGGGACAATACCATGGGGTCTGTGAGAATGACCATCGAACGCAGTAAGAACAGTGCTAGATGGAACAGCTTTGGGAGATCCAAGTGTCTTCCAACATGCGAGAGACATCACGCAAGTAGAAGCACCCTCATCAACAACCGTTCGAAATATATTGGTCTTTTGATACGACGATTTAATATGGAAAGCCATGTGATGAGGAAGTCTCTTCTTAAAGTTAGTCATATCAAAAGTAATCAGAAGAGAATTTTTTTGATCAATAGCCCCAATGGCAGTGAGCAAAGCACTGCGCTGAGCTGGACAAGACTGGAGTACCTCTAAAGCTGACATAGCACAAGGACTCTGCGCCAGATCTTCTACAATCGAGTAGTTCTGGGCAGCCCTCATGTTCGGATTAATCGTTGACCGCTTAGAAGATGCTTTTGGCATCCGAGGCATAGACTCAATAGTTGGCTTCGTAATGTGAAGCGGCTCAGTAGCATCAGGAACTTCCTTAGCTTTCGAAGATTCCTCTCCGCCATAATCACGGGATCTCGTAGTGATATCCACGTGCGCACTCATCATAAAGATGTTCGATGGAATTTCCCCTTCCTGGGTACCTCCAGAGGAAGCCCTAGGATTTTGGTTCGCGCCAACAACTAATTGCTGCCCTTGGGGAAAAGGGTTTGTTAACACAGCCTGGGAACTAGAAGAACCCTGCTGGGATAACAGGCGCTGAGCATCCTGAATTTTAGGGCAAAGGTGCGTGAGATGGTCTCCAGTACAAAGCTTGCATGGAAACTTCACTTTCTTTTTCTCCTTTTGACCCTCACCAACACGCTCGTTGGTTTTATTTGCATTTCCCTTCCCATTCTTGCCCTTCTTCTTGTTATTTCGTCCCTTCTTCTTCCCATCGGATTGTTGATTTCCTTTGGGATCAGAAGCTTGGACGGCATTTATGGACAAAGACTGGGAAGGTGATGAATCAGCAAGCGCAGCCTGACCAGAAGGAGCAGATTGTAAAGACAACTGCTGCAATTGAGAAAGCAGGCTGGCTGCACTACTATTGACCGATCCGACAAGCCCGTCACCATGCGGACCAGGTTTGGGTTTCGACAAATCCAATTTGGAGCGAGGAGCATTGGGTAAATACTTATAAAGCATCCCAGACTGAGAATAGATCAGTTCTAACTGCTGGGCCCTAAAGATGGCCTGCTCCTCGGAAAATACCCCAGATAGGGATACATCTTTTGAAATATCTGACTGCAGAGATTTCAAAAACCACTCGAGAAGGAACTCACCTAGAATATGGGCTTTGATAAGCCTCTTCCTTCTCCTCCATTCCTGAATGTGATCAGAAATGTGAGTTGCCTCATCCTGCTTAAAATTAGCCAGGAGTTCGGTCCCAGCCTCATATCTGACAGGCAACTGAAAATGGTTAAGAAATGTGACAACCAGTTCTCCAAATGTGGCGAAACTGCCCCCAGTGAGCTCTATATACCATTTGGCAGCATTCCCAGTTAGGGTGCGTTGAAATAATCTCAACCTAATCGAATCATCGATCAGGGAGTTCGAAGAGCACCATAAGTGGAAAGTGGTGATGTGGTCCGCCGGATCCTCTCCATTCTTACCTTCAAACTTTGGAATGTCTGAAGGAAGTTTGGTTGGGACCGGAGGCCACCCCGGACTATAACGAATCGGGTCATTATTTAACTTCGACAAGTCTGGCAAGTTTAACATTGCCAAAAATGGTAAGCGAGGCGGAACCTGAGGGTTCCATCCTTGATGGGATGGATTCCTGACATTCTGAAAAGAATAGCTTGGATTTGATGAGGCACCAGGCTGCCAGAAAGGACTCGTAGAAAACGGAGAAGAACCTCCTCCCCACGCCGAGTTACCAAAGCCCAGACCAGTTCCCCCCGCTGAAGTATTGATTGAAGAGGAAAGCCCCTGGTAGGGGTTCCAAGCATTAGACAGAGGAGAAAAAGACTGATAAGCACTCGATGAAGGGAAAGAAGCATTCCCTTGATGACCCGCGAAGAACTGATTCCCTGCCCCAGCCGTTGTAAACACAGGATTCCATCCCGTAAAAGTAGTCGAACTTTGCCCCCCAGACCAAGGGTTGAAACTCTGAGTCTAGGACGTAAACGGAAACGACCCTAAAGAAGGATTGGAACTGGGAATATGCCCAGTCCCAAAGGGGAAACCTTGAAACGAAGCTGATCCACTAGCCATGTTAGACATGGGTGTAGATCCAGCTGCACCGGCGGAAAAGGAAAAAGAGGGATTTCCACTAATGGACATCCCTGAACAGAAGGGACCAGAATGGGAAGCATATGCTTGGGTGAATCCAGAGCCAAACATAGCAGCACTAGAAGCAATCGAAGATGAAGCAATAGTGCCCCCTGCCTCGACAGAAGCAGGAGTCTGAATGCCTGCAGTGCTCATGACAGAAGCCGCGTTCCCAGTCGTGGCCATCGAAAGATAAGAATGATATGGAAGATCCGGCGGTCTCTCAGACTCCGGTCCGATGTACTGAATAACAAACGGATAATCAGGAGGAAGAGGAGATGGACCTGTAGCAGGAGGCTCAGGTATATCTTCTATCTGAAAATCTTCTTCCTGAGGAAACAAAACTCGCGAGGTGAGCGGAACGCTCCTCTCGGAACCGACACCGGAATCAGCTACGAAACCTTCAGACCTTGGTGGAGGATCTCTCTCCACAGCGTCAGACTCCACAGGGTGGTAACCACCTGCTAAATCGCTCCTACGCCTTCTCGAAGAAGGCTCTGCACTCTCGAGAGATAACCCCCGGATTCTCCTCGAACGTCGAGGCGCTTGATCAGCCACTTTTATAAATTTATTATATTAGACTCAAAAAGTGAAAAGCTAGGCAAGCTAGGAGAAAAGAGCACTCACTAAAATAAAAATCCCTGAGAAACAGCAAGCAAACAGCCTCCAAGTATTTCCGCTCCAGGTGATGAGGACTGGACACCAAAATACAGGAAAGCGAAGTATAGGGCCTTCCGAAAGCAGTCTGGGATGATTAGGGCCCAGAACAACTAGCGAAGGTATCAGAAAAAAGCATTTGACCTCCTAACGACAAATTTTGTCGTTCAAGCAATTCAAGCTTCAAGGGCACCTTAAGTACTGGCCAGTGATGCGACGTCTCGTCTCGTGTACCACTATGTATTCCCCTCATAACACTGTGGAACCTAGGAGCTGCAACTATGACACCAATCCATATCGTAAGCTTCTTAGTTTTGAGGTCATATTCACAACTGGAGGGGGTATCCCTCTTCTTAACCTTCACTTCCCCTCGCGCTTGACTCTCGGATGAGAGCTTTCCCAGTCCACCTCACGAAGTTGGATTTCGCTCAATTAATCAACTTCTATGTTTGTTTGAGCGGCCTTGGAGAGTTAACTCTCCACTCACCTATTCCAAGGCCCTACAACCTAGCTAGTTGGTGATTGACACTTAGAAAAACTTGCTAGTTGATTTTAGATTAAATCGCTTATTTTAAGGGCTGTTATATTAAGTCACAAGGATATGGAGATGAAACCAATGGTGTTTTGACGCAAAAGAAATCAATAAAAACTTAACTACATGCACATGCAGTTCTTTATCTTTCGATGAAAAGTAATCTCTATACAGGTTCTACGAGACTAAAAATTGTATTTTTCTTTTCGAATTGCAAACTCACACTCACAAAAACTAAGAAGCTAACTAAATGCTGAAATGCACCTAATGCAAATCACTACAAGCATGTAAATCCTAAGATGCAAAAAATCTCTTAAAACAAGGTGAAATTTCCCAAAAAGCTCCTTCAGTTTTAACTAATCTTTTGTTTTCTAGAAAGCTAATTCTTGCAATCAAGAACTCTTAATATAAGACACCAAAAACACTCAAAAACAAGAAGAAGAAATCAAATGACAACTCCTCCTCAAAATCAAGCCGAAAACTAGAAGCAAGAAACTTCACAAAAGCTCCAAAAGATATGGCAAAACGAAAATGAAATGCAACAACAAAAACAAAAACAAGAGACAATGTTTTTTGAGTTTTTGAAATGCAAAAACAAAAAGCAAAACAAATGTTTTTTGGGCTTTTTAGTTTTATAAAGCAAGAGCTCAAAAAGACCAAGCACAACTATCAAAATCCAAACCAAAACGAGACCGAATTTGAAGCACAAACTTCAACAATGCTCCCAAACCTTATAAAGCTAACAATAGCAAGATTAATAAGAGCAACGGAAGACCAAAAACTCAGCCAATCAGCCTAGACAAATAGTGCAAACTCGCTGCAACAAAAGACTCCAAAGAAGCAAGAAAAGTTCTTCGAAAATTGCAACAAAACCCTAGCCTATGGAACTCAAGAAAACCAATCAAAAACGAAGCAAAAATCAGTGAGCAGAGGCTCTCTGTTCTGATAAAGCAGAACAGCCA